>JADLZK010002801.1:0-37183 GCA_015847255.1 Hyparrhenia diplandra
AGGGCCCTCGCTACTCGAGCGACTCTCAACAACATTCGGGGCCTTTCTAGGATTCGCCCGAGGGATAAGTGGAGCACTTGGAGATGTCATTTGGAGTAGGGGTTGGCTTCTTCATAAGCCCTTTCCCACGTCCTCATGTGGGCATGTCGACACCGACAATGGTGTACGGGTAGTCTGTAGTCGGAGGTATGGAAGGAGGGACGTTTACGTCGACGTGGGTACGGGCGCCGGCCGCCGGGCTCCTTCCTCTTAACGCCGTGGTGCCCACCGTTGGACGAGGTGGGCGCCCAAGGATACTCTTGCGTGTCATGGATGCGCCCGTGGACGTAGCTGTTCCCTCCACTAGATGAGTGGCGTGGGGGAGGGAGCACGGCAAGAGGGGCGACAGAGGATGGTTCTACCTCGTCACTAGGGAAGATCAAGTCATCCTCATTGAGAGAGCAAAGTGAGCGAGAAGAATTGTAGAGAGTAAGGGCATGGTCCGCCATTGCATTTGTTCTTGGCTTAGAAGAAGAGGATTTGAGAGGAGGAGAAGAGCAAGAAGGAGTGGTGTGAAGAATGGAGAGGAGGAGGGTGGATTTTATAGGACAAATTCTCCTCTCTGTTTTAGCAGGTCGAAATCTCGCAGAGCACACCTTACTACTGCAGGTTGTGAGAAAGGAGAAGGTGATGGGCGAAATCGGCACCGAAGCGGGGCGGCCGGTGCGGGCGCACCAGGTGGTGGTCTTGTAGCGCACCACCCAGTGTCCCCCTGGTCGAAGTTTTCGCCACATTCGCTTTCCTTTTTCGAAAAAGTTTTGAATCGGTGTTTGCCGCGAGAAACGCGTTTCCTTTCTTCTTCGATCTCTAATTGATCCTCAAATTGAATTTTGAAAATAGTTTATGCTTTGATTAATTTAGAAAGTATGTATCCTTTGTGTAGCAAATGACCAAGCATGGATTAAATAAAGTAAAAAGAAAATAATAAAGTAAATACTTTATTTAAAACAAAGTAAAAATATATAGATAACTTTTATGTTTTATTATTACCTTATATAGATTTTTTTTTTTTTTTTTTTTTTTTTGTATGCTGATCATCACAAATTAATTTTCAAAACATAAATCTATTCTATCGAGCTCTTGGTTAAGATCGATCTTGGCTCGAAGAAAAGCTTAAGGCGTTGACCGTTTACCTTTTGTATCTCACCAAGGCGTCATCTTGATTGTGATCGCGCCATGTGGCGATGTGTTGATGGCGGTGTACGGTCCTTTCCATTTGCTTCTCGGCTTCCCTTCGCCGAATAGCTTCACCCGGAGTTGAATAGGAGTACTTTATCTCCCGTGGTAAATTCTTTGATTTTTATGCGCTGATCATGCCATCTTTTTTGTGCGCTCTTTGTAGAGCTTTGCAGCGTGGTACGCCTTTTTCGCCATTCTTCTAGTTCGTAAATTTGTCTCTCGACGGTTCTTTCAAATAGTCGGCGTCCATATTCCACTTCTTGATGGCCCAATGAGCTCGATGTTCGGCTCAACCGGTAAATGGCGGGTTTTTGCCATAGACCGGTGGTAAGGTGACATGCCGATGGGGGCTTTGTAAGCCGTCCGATATGCCCGAAGAACATCGGGTAGCTTGTTCTTCCAGCCCTTCCCCATCTCATTGACCGTCTTCTCGCGGGATGTTTTTGATTTGTTTATTGGAGGTTTCGGCTTGCCCATTTGGTTTTGCGGATGATAGGGGTGGCAATATTGTGCGAGTGCCGAGCTCTTTCAAGAATGCCTTGAATGATTTGTCCTTGAAATGCGATCCTCGTCAGCGATCACCATGGTGGCGTCCCGAAACGGGAAAGATGATTTCATGGAACATCTTGCGTGCGTGCTTGCCATCGCCACTCTCGCATGGTAGTGCCTCTACCCACTTTGACACGTAGTCCATCGCCACCGGGATGTACTCGCAATCATGGGACTTCGGAATGGCCCCATGTAATCAATGCCCCACACATCAAATATTTCTATTTGAAGGTTGTAGTGTAGGGGCATTGCATCACGCAACTATGATGTTCCCGTTTTTCCGGCGGTTGTAACATCTTCCGATGAACTCTTTCGTGTCATCGTACATCGTCGGCCCGGAAGAATCCGCCTCGCCAAATTTTGGCTTGTGTGCGGAATACTCCCAGATGTCCGGCGTAGGGAGATGCATGACATTTTTCGATGATCTCGCATTCCTTCCTCCCTTTGGTACGCACCTTCTCGGCAAACCCGTCCGCACACACACCTGATATAGATATGGGTCATCCCATAGGTGCCGTCTGCTCTCCATTTGGAGTTTCGCTTGTTCTCCCGGGTGGTACATAGCCCCGCAACCATGTAATTCACAATGTTTGCATACCATGGGTTGAAGTGCGACACCTTGAGTAGCATAATCGTCGCCGCGGTAGTCGTTGATTGGTAGTTCTGCATGTTAGTTACCCGCATACGCGACAAATGATCCAAGAATCGTATTTTCTACTCCCTTTTTTTTTTTATTTGTCAAATTCTTGGAGTAGGAGAATCCAGCGGATCAAGCGAGGTTTCGCATCCTTTTTTGGCAAGAAGATACTTAAGGGCAGCATGATCACGTGTACACAATTATTTTTGCGCCCACTAAGTAGGAACGAAACTTTCGATAGCAAAGACTACTTGCTAGGAGCTCTTTTTCTATCGTGGCGTGGTTAAGCTGGGCTCTGTCGAGTTTTGCTAGCATATGCGATGGCATGCTGCTTTTTGTCCTTGGTTTGGCCTAAGACCGCTTTGCGCTAGCGAGCCGCTAGCATCGCACATGATTTCGAATGGCAACGACCAATCCGGGGGTTGGATGATCGGAGCCGAGATGAGTGCTTTCTTAAGGGTTTCAAAAGCGTGTAAGCACTCATGCGTGAAGTCAAAGGGTACATCTTTGGCTAACGGGGGGCTGTAAGAGGTCTAGCGATTTGCGAAAAATCTTTTATAAATCTTCTATAAAACCTGCGTGGCCTAGGAAACTACGGATACCTTTGGCGTTCTTTGGGGGTGGTAGCTTTTTGATAACGTCTATCTTGGCTTTGTCTACCTCTATCCCCCTCTCGGACACGAGGTGCCCGAGAACGATGCCTTCTTGGACCATGAAGTGGCACTTTTCCCGATTAAGTACCGTGTCCTTTTCTTGGCATCTCTCGCAAGACCCGGTCTAGGTTCTTGACGACTTTCGAAAGTCTTACCATAGACGGAGAAATCGTCCATGAAGACCTCCATGATTTCTTCGATCATGTCGAGAAGATAGACATCATGCACCGCTGAAAAGAAGCGGGTGCATTACACGGCCCCAAATGACATTCTACGGTAGGCATAGGTTCCGTATGGGCATGTGAGCGTGGTCTTGCTCGGTCATCGGGGTGGATCGGGATCCGGTGGTAGCGAGAATACCCGTCAAGGAAGCGTAAGAAAGAGTGTTTCGCTAACCGCTCCAACATTTCATCGATAAAGGGCAGCGGGAAGTGATCTTTCTTTGTTGCCTTGTTAAGTTTTCTATAATCAATGCACATTCTCCACCCCGTGACTTGTCTTTGTGGAATGAGCTCGTTTTTAGCGTTCTCAACGATCGTCATTCCTCCCTTTTGGGGACCACTTTGGTCGGGCTCACCCAATCAGCGTGTGGTGCGGGATAAATAATCCCGGCGTGAAGAAGCTTGAGAACTTCCTTCTTTCGACTTCACGCATCGCATTATTGAGCCTGCGCTAGGGTTCGCATGACGGGTAATGCTTGTCGGGGTCAATAGGAATGCGATGTGTGCATAGTGTCGGGCTTACCCCTTTCAGATCTTGAAGGGAATACCCGAAGACCGATCTGTGTTTCTCTAAGACGGCTATTAGCTGGGTAGTTTCCTGGTCACTAAGCTTATCGCTTATGATGACAGGGGCTTGTGAATCGCCGTTTAGGAAGACATAGCGTAGGCCTGGGGGTAGGGGTTTAAGCTCAACTGGAGGCCGAGTCAGCTCTTCCTCTTTGGGAAGTTCTATGAGTTCCCCTGAATCGTCCTCTTCTTCAATGAAGAATTGGGCGTCTTTTTCTAGGTCTGTTTCTGGGTTCTCATATAGCATAACTCCCATGACCTCCTCGGGCGTGTCGTACTCAAGGAAGGGTTCATTCTATCGAGTTTTTTTGGCTCGAGTAAGCTGGAATAGAAAACTTTTTCTTCGAGTTTGACATCTAAATCCCCGGATGTTGATAGATCAAGAATCTTCTCCAAGGGATGCCCGATCAGAATGTCAAAGTCTTGGATATCAAAAATGTGAAAATCCAGAGACAACTTGACATCCTTGTGCAGGAAGATTTGTTCATGTATAACCTCACGGCTTTTAATGGTGGTACGAGGTGCTATGCGCAGGGTCCGTGCTGTGGGGGTCCTAATGGCTTCCTCGACACAGGCTTGTGCAAAGGTTTCGGACATTATGTTTATCCCCACAGTAGGGTTATACATGACTTCCACCCAGGTTCCCTGATATTTGCAATGGATTGATGTAGAGGGGCCACTTATCCGAATTTCTTCGAAAGAAGGTCCTTCCTCTTGCAACCATTCTGTGCTCATTATGGCTGTTAGCTCCTTAATAGACTCCTGGAGGAAGGTTTTATCCAGGGGCTGTTAGGGAGGCTAGCTGGGACAGTGGTTTCTTCCATTGTTCGTACCGAGGTGTCACCGAATTGATCGATAAGGTCAACCTCGAAGAACGGAGATCCGTGCATGCGGTCTCCTTTGTGTTACAGTTCGGCGAGGGTCTCTCTATAGGTTGATTAGGTTCAGTTTTAGCCGAAGAGACTTCCTCGGTTTTACGCTTGGGTTCTACTCGGATGGGTTCTAGCGGGGAGTATTCTCAAGAATACGGTTTAGGAGAGCTTCTCCTTCATTTGTGGTTTTATGTGAGAACGACCCTCCGGCGACTAAATCAAGCGGCGGGGCGTCGCCTGTCGATCCCTAGCCGAAATCTTTGTAAAAAGCACGTGGTTTGGTATGGGCAGTGCGGGCGGATCGTGTAAGCGTGGTAAACCGGTCCCAGGGCTGCGCCTAAGGTTTCACCCTCTATTTGTTGGAAGTTGAGTATCTCTTGTCGCGGGGCGCGATTACGGATATAGGGCGTAACGCTACACGAATCTGTTTCGCAGTTCTTCCCATTCTCCGTTTACCAACCCTACATTATGGGCGTACCATTGAGTCGCCCTCTCGGTGAGAGAACGGAAACAACTTCCACCTCGGCGTGTCGTGTGTCATGCACGCAATTGTCGGCAGCCCCAGAGCTGCTCAAACTCCGTAAGTGATGATAGGGGTTTTCATATTCCGAAAACGAAAACTTTCGGGGCTGAACCATGGCTATAAAGCCGGGCGGAGCTCATACGAAGGCTGTGATTGGCTTCGCAGATTGGCGTGGTTCTACAAGCTCTCGCCCTTAGGAGCGGACGGGGTTTGTAGGGTAGGTTGCTCCATGAGTGACAGGAACTCTTTTGGTATTTTTGTTTAAAAGGATACTACCGGTCACACAGTCGACTAGGCTCGATATATAACTATGACAACCGTCCCGCAAAACGGCGCCAGAAATGCTTGTTGGTGTTTCTTACGCATCACGAGAAAATCCAAAGCGCACGGAAATACCGTTGTAGCACTTCACCCGGTGGTAAGCGGGGTATCGTATTTTACACAAGGGACGGTCGCGCGGTGGCTTTTCGGTCTATGTCAACCTAAGGCAAGGGTTTGTTTTTTCGAGAGTAGCGAGGTTTCTATAGGCTAAGTTTTCCAGTGCAAAGTGATTCCTAAAGTCTGTTGTCTACTCACTTCGGGCACCGCCCACTCCCAAATGGGTAGAGTCCGGCAATTAGCTCTACGACACACCCCGAACATGGGGGATTTCAAGGGGACGGACAAGGCTTGTCACGACCAAGCCGCCTACCCCCTCAACCGTGGGATGCACCGCAAAAGGTAGGTGAACGCTAGTCCAAACACCACGTTTGCACTATTGGTCACAGTTCTTGATGTTGGCCAAGGTTCCCCGGTCAAAGAGTTCCTTCACCAAGAACTAATGCTCTTAACGAGACAATCTACCAATCCCGCAAGTCTACAACAGCTAAGAAATATACGAAGGAAATTAAGTAGCTGCAAGATAATCACAAGACTCCTTACCAAAGTGTAAGTAGCTTGCGAGGAGGTACAAGCGGGGCGGGTACCGACAAGTCCCAAGACTCCGTCCTCCTAGGAACCGCGGAACACCGAGAGGCGAACCGGCAACTCCGGGTAGAAAGAACAAAGCTTCTTTCTAGCCTTTCCCTCTCTCACTCTCTAGAATTAGAAGATAGAATAGAAGAAGTAGAAGAAGAAGATCTAATTCTACTCTCTTGCACAAGTGGACTGGTTTCTCCTTTGAATTGTTGTGTAGAGAAGTGAAGGAGGGAGCTATTTATACACAAGGGGAGGGGCCTAAGTGCAAAAACACCCAAACCGTCCTAGGAAAACCTTCCATATGCGCCAAACCGACCATCCAACGCCGGTTTCATCGGTTTTGGAAGGTAACAAACTGCCTCCCGAAGCTAGGCCCGAACCGCCTCGGCCGGGAGTGCGGCCGCGCACTGTGGTGCTTGTAGCGCACCCGCCGGGGTCGCCCTGGCTCGGGCCGGCGGCGGCTGGGCTTCCTTGTTCGAAAAGTTGTAAGGTGGTCTTGGCCCGGCCTGATTTTTGACGTTTTGTCCCGATTCTTGTTTGGGCTTGCCATTTGCTCCTTTGGGCCTTTTTCTATTTGTTGATTTTATTTCTTTTTCTTTGTCTTTTTGGTCCAAAGTGATCATCCTTGAGTTTGTACCTGCAAGTCCAAATAAACACCAAAACTTTGGAATATGTTAGTTGAAATCCCTATTTCTAGGTTGTTTTGGTGTTGTGTTGACGGTATTTAATTTGTCGTTGGTTACCGTCAACATGGGGCATCTCCTGCTTGGTCTTCCAAAATAGTGTCTGATTTTTCATGTAGTAACCCCTTTGATCTTCTGACTTCTGATGCTGAACTCTACAGTGGTGCTTATGTGCTTCAACATTCCAGCACTCTGTGAGTCTGCAGCCAACAACATGCAGGCTAAGCCAATGAAGATGTCGAAGGTTTCTGCTAATACGATCAGTGTAGGTGTTGAAATTAATTAGCAGCACAACTTCTCTTGCAAAACCCAACTGTTCCCTAGATTTCTTTCTGTTTGTGTGACATCAGCTGATATCTGCAGCTTATTCTGATTTGTCTAGCAACATGTGCCCTTTTTCTTCAGATACTACTTTCAGTTCTGCAAAATTTATGTTGGGATGTTTGAGGGAGTAATGGATATTTGGATAAATCTAAGCTACTATTGTTTCATATCTTACTAGATTCCTGTGGAGTGTTTATTAAGAATTTGGCATCCTGAAACCAGATTTATTCTGCCACAGTTTGTTATTGTGCATTTATTGAAGCTATGTTGATAAATTTTCCATGCATTTATCTTGTGATGTTGCCATGTCGGTGTTCCTTAATTTGGTGCTCCATGCAAAACTTTATGTTACCTTGTGATATGACATTGTGGTGTGTTTTTCTGTTGTTTCTCTTAGTATGATATTCATGTTTCCTATGAGTCATGTTTCCTTAATTTGGCCGTGTCGAAGGCTATGACATTTGCTTAGTCTACCATAGTTACAGATGTGTACAATGAACTGGCACATGTTTACCATGAAACTGTTGCAGATGTAGTTTGCTGGCTGCGTGCATCCGCAATGTTGAGTTTAATACAGTATTCCAATTTCTGGGAAGAAATGGTTGATGGCAGTTAATGGATGTGAAATCATAGGTTGCTTTGTTTTATATTTGTTAATTTTTTATTCATTGATTGTGTAGTCTTCAGTCTATCTAGTAGTCAAGCTCAAATTTAGAAAATGCCCTTTGACGTTGTTTCTTGGCATAGCAATTTCCTACTGGAATCCGGCTTGATCTTTCAGATTTCTTTGCAAGCTAGTTCTTTTATCCCTTGATTTCACAGCAGTCATGTGTTAAATGCATATTGATTGGTTTTCATGATCTTGTTGTGGTCTTGTGATACTGAAGCTAAATTTTTTTATTCTTCTACTTTTTAACTTTGAAAGTGCATGGGATTTGTGGACCTACTTAAATATCTGCTGAACCTTTTTTATTTCTTTTGCAGTGTTGCTTTGCATCAAATTATTTAACCTCGACTCAAACATTTTGCTTTGCCGTAGTGCAAATTGCTGTGTTGTAAATAAACTTGGCGTATAGTCTCTAGTCTGAGTTTGTCCTCTGCTGTTCCTTTTTTTTTTTTTTTTTTTTTTTTTTTTTTTGAATCTCTTCTGTTTCTCTTAGTATTATGTTACTTACAGATGTGTACATTGAACTAAAACATGTTCACCATGAAACTGCTGCATATGTACTGGCTGTGTTCATCCGTGCAATGTAGAGGTTGAATACTGTGTTCCAATTTCTGAACAACAAGGTTTGCTGGTAGTGAATGAATGTGGAATCATAGGTTGCTTTGTTTTATATTTTTTTAATTCATTAATTGTGTAGTCTTGAGTGATTGAGTCAGTCAAGTTCACATTTAGAAAATGCACATTGCCATTGTTTCATGACATATTAATTTCCTTGTGGAATCCTGCTTGATCTTTCACATCCCCTGCAAGCCAACTGCATAAGATTTATCTATGTACCATTTTCCTGGTTCATTCTATAGTGAATCCCATTATATTTCAGAGCTGTCAAGTGCCAATGAAGATTAGATCCTTTTTTCATGATCATGCTCTGGTCTTGTGACACCGATGCTAAATCTTTTATTCTTTTACTTTCAAGCGGATGAGATACATGGACCTGCTTAACTAGTTGCCAAGACTCTCTTTTTTTTTTTTTTTTGCATTAAATATTTGACCTGAAGTCAACCATTTGGTTGGCCGTAGTGTGTGCTAATGAGTAAGGACTGTTCATAAACTCAGGGCCTAGTATATATCTGAGTTCTTCTGTTCAAGACTGTAAGTCTAAAGACTTTAATAAGACGTAGAAGCTTCAAATTGAGTTCATGTGATGTTCTGAAGGTTGTTGGTGACGATCAAAACTTTCAGTAGATGAACTGGTGAACTTTTTAGATGTTTGACGTACAGAACTCTGAGATACAATTTGGAAGTCACTGAGATCTTTAATTTTGAATAGATGAATACCAATTGAAGAACCGTGTAACACTCTAGTCATTTTTCTTTCCCTTTTTTCTCTAACACAAATTTTCTACTGCCGTATATCCCTTGCCTGGCTGCTGAAATGCTGCTGGGTTCGTCCGTTTGTTTTCTCTAGCTGCCTGATTGCCCGAATCTTGTCTAACCACTTACAATGTTCCTTCCAAGCCAATGATTCAATTGAGTTCCAACAGTTTCAAAATCTGTCAACTTCAAATCAAGGGCTAATTATGGTGGTACAAAACCTTTTGCCTGATATCACGGGCTTGCAAAATAACTTGAAACGAACAAAGTGAAATTTTGTGGTCAATATATCTCTTTTCATTATGTTTTTGAATATGGAACAATTCCGAGACTAAGTGGCGTTGCGAAGTTGGGTGATGGCGGTCGCAGCTGTGTGGGGAAACCTTTAGAACTTTTGAATATGAAACATTTGGTTGATGCACCTTAACTGGCATGGGAGTTTATCCCAATGAATAGCTGCTGAAGGCCAACCTAGTCGCTCCTTGCCTCTTCGAGAGAATGTGTGCTACACTGCGTGTGAACACATTGGGCTAGTGGTTATCGCGGTGGTGGATCTTTGACAATGAAGGAAGTGAACCAGGGCATGCGAACGTGGAAGATGATGGGGGCGAAGCCGATTCGTCAAAGCTGGTGAGAATAGATCAAGAGACACCATGACATGGACCCTGGGGTGGACATTCTGGAGAAGGTTGGCTGGGGACGATGCAGAACAAGTGTGAGGAGCGTGCGGTAGCGAACTAAGAACTGGAGTGATCTTGTAGGCACACACTGACATGCTATATATAGGGTCAATGTTAGATGTTTCTGAAATAACAGGCCACCATAACCTGCTGAAATTTCACATTTCTCCGTGGATCGTCGTACCAAGAACTGTTTTCAGGGAGTTTTGCTTTATTTGTATTAGCTGTAAATGGTGCTAAGAATTGTGCTTGTATTGTTGTGTGAAAGGGATGTGCTGGAGGCTGGTTGGCCGTCAGTCATAGACAACATTCTCAGTGTGTACTGTCCACCCACCTCACATTAGAAGATACGAAATGGTTGTAGGATGAAATAAAAGAAGGATCGGCCAAGTAACAAATAAGAAATTTCATCAAACATAAATTCTCGGTTCATTTACGCAGCCACTAATTCAGGGGTTATGTTGCTATGATGCAAAAGAAGGAACCGAAACTTTGTTCTCCTCATATTTTCCACAACCAGCCACAATATAACGAGCACCATGATTCGTCGTCCCCAGTTTTGGTGTCAAAGTATCATCAATGGGATTGCTCAAAATGTCTTGATAGAGTGAAAGTTTCAGGCCGTAGACCTACACCTGAAAATGTTTCGCTGGAGCAGGATGGAATGAATGATGGCTGCTCTATTTCAATTGTTTGGATTCGTAGACCATTTTCTTGCACAAAACAATCATCTGATCGAGTGACCCTTACAAAGACCACCCAAGAGTGCAATTCAAAAAGTTCTCCCGGCAACAAAGCAATTACTGCAATGAATGTTTCAGTAGCTGAAGAAAATGTCCTAGAGCCACTCGTCGTGCATGTTGAATTCTAAATTAATACTTTTTTGTTGTATACAATAAGCTAACATGACAATATTTCCTCAGATTTACATGCCTTTCCCAATAATATTGATGTGTTAGCGAATATCTTGAATGCTGCCTCGAAGGATATCATCGATTTACCTGATGATGTTCAAAAGATATCAAGTATTGAAGAAAATGGTACACAGAATGCACCTAGTCCAAAATCTTGTGTGGCTCCAAATGAAGATGAGAGCAACATAGCTCAAGATGCTCCCAATGATGACCCCAGTGAGTCTAATGTTTGTAAACCAATATCTGGGAATAAAGGCAAACAAATATCTAGCGACAACAACAACCAAGAGTGCAACAAGGGTCCAGATGCCTAGCTCAGCCAAGTGTTCCAAGCACATCATTGACTATGGTATGTTGGACGATCAAAGGATTCCTGAATACTCATGCCTTTACCCAAAAGAGCATATGCCCGCTACACATCTTCTAAGACTGATGGACTCATCAATAGCTCTAGGCTTCGGCAAGTATCAAAGAGCTGACAACCAACAGATGGAACAACTTGGTGACAGATTCCTAAGGAGGAGCAAGAGGACTGCCCACAAGCATCTTGGTTTAGGAAAAGTGTGAATACACTAGCACAAATGTGTACACAACGCAAAGAGAACACACAAAGAACATTGCACATACACATCCCACACACGTGCACGCGTACTGATGTAGAGGACTCACATGGCGGCGCAGTACGGCCAGTGAAGAGGACATGTTGGGTGAGGAACACGATGACGGGAATGTCAAGGACGGGTACCATGTGCTTGTGCGCATGTGGATGGGCCGAGCCGACGACAAAGATCTTGTCTGATGATGAACTTGGAGAAAGTCAGCAGGCCATGCAAGGCATTGCGTGCTGAGCCGTGTAGTTGGCGCAAGCCAAGGCTGAGACGAAGTGGGGGTGTTACATATGTCTGATTAAACATGCTATATCAACCGAAACAAATATTAAATAAACCCTAATAATTAATAACCAGATGGCGCTCGCATCGTATGGCCGGGGAGATTGACGATGGTACATGCACATAGCTAGCACACAACAGAGCTAGCTGTTCTCGGCGGAGCGAGCAGTGTCCTGGTCTCGAAAGCTCTGGATGAGGGCAGCGGACGACCTACGGACGCTCTCGTTCAGCACGGTAACCGACACGTCCATGGCATGGTAGGTGGCCATCCTGGCGCTATACTTGTCGTGGTGCTTGTTGTGGTTTTGTCGAGCATGAAGCGCTTCGGCATCTCAGCCACGCCGTAGGCGTCATCATTCTTCTCCGTGACGATTACCCACGGCACCACCTTGTCCAGGCCGGGACCTCTTCTTATGATTCGTCGCAGCGGCGACGACCACCGTCCCGTCATGAGCAGGTACCTCCATCTCCATTAGAATAGGATCGGTAGTCGAGCAGCGCGCGGTTGATCGAGCTATAGTATTTGGGATTGGAATTGCTTTATTTACCTCACCTACTTCTCTCTCTTGTCATTGTTAGATGATTGTGTATACCATCCATATATATAGGACAAATCGCGTCAAGTCCGATCCGGGTTAATATGCTTAAAGTGATTGATGATCAAGTACAAAAATAGGAAAAAAGTCAACGCAATTGAAGAGAAAATACAAACCTCTTCAAGATCTTACTAAAAATAGTGGGGGCTAGTCTTCCCCTTCTCAAAAGCAAGAACATACAGGCAGATGGAGGCACAAGCGCCAAATCATCCCAAGATCTGCTCCTCTTCCCCTTCTCTACTGCAGGATGTACATCGAAATGAAAGACAAATCAATTGGATTAGGGAGCAAGGGTACCTATCGGTGGGGCTGTAGCTGTGGTCCGAGCAGTCGCCTTGGTGTAGGTCGCCACCGGGGGGGGTGCACCGTCACGTCGCGGCAGCCGCCGCCGTTGTCCGCGCCACCGCTAGAGGTGCACACCGCCGGATCAGTGCCGCGACTGCCGCCGGGGTGCGTGCCGCTGCCCCGCTAGGGGTGCACAGCGCCGCGTCAAGCGTTACACACAAGAGAGAGAGAGAGAGAGAGAGAGAGAGAGAGAGAGGAGAATGCAGCAGCTGAGAGATGAGAGGGAGAAGGGAGGCGTGCAAGTTAGGGTTTGGGGGCTCCGGTTATATACGTCTGACCGCACAAGACGCTGCGTGTGGGCCTATTGAAAGGCCGGGCGCAGCCCAAACGCAAGTTAGCTACTGTGATTTGTCCACGCCGTGTGCCTAAATAAATTTTTCTATCGGTATCACCGAATACATAGGAAATTAGACAGAGAAATTGATTTATTCATTCGGTTTAAGTGTTTTCCTAATAGAAAATTCTTAATTTACCTATTTTGAGTTTCCAGTAGTTGAAGCTAAATATCCCTTATGTTATTTTTTTAAAAAGCACATGAATACCTTGAAAATTTTCACAACAATCTCCTTGTCAATAAAACCAATAAATTCATTGTGGGTATTACTTAGGATTACAATATAGTTCATCAGGTGCACCTAGTTTATGTAACACTTACTAGAAAAGAAGTAAATGGCTATGCATGAGTGACAAATTTTTTTAGTAAATACATCGGTTACTATTGTTGGGAATAACATTTCACAAAATGTTTTGGACGGTACGACCAATATAGGCAATATTAGGATGATTAATGATAAGGTATGGTGTCTATGATTCCCCCATTTGTCTTTTTTTTTTCTATTTTCCCAATCCTTCTGACCCTATATATCAAGTTGGAAACGGAATAGATCTTGGTTTTGCAATAAGGTCAATAGATTGATTCATATCTAGTTCTATAAATTTTCTTTCCTAATCAGAATTGTGTGAGTCAATAAGCGCATCTAGGGTGGAGGGCTAAGACTCCACATAGGGCTGGCAATGAGACTCCGATCCTCGATCACCGATAGAGAATTCATCCATTATGGGATCAAATGGGCCAAATTGCCTCCCCGGGGGAGCTTAACGGGCCAAAAGTCAGCCCTATTCAGTGACGTAGGGGTAGGAATGTGCTACGTCCCCCGTCCCTAAAATCTATTAGGGCCGTGAGAAGAAAGGCCAAATGCAGCCCAGCAAGAGAATTTTCAGCCCAAACCAATAATATTGATATATATATATACACTGTGAAACCCTAGCATCATTGCTACTCTTCTAGACTCCAACTGGTAGCCGCCATTCTCTCCTTCCCTATCAGCTTGCGTTCGTGGAGTTGCGGTCCTTTACCTCTATTGTGACGTGCCACCGGTCGAGCCCTCGCCTGAGTTCCCGAGACCGATGTTGCGACGTCCCATAGCCTCCCCTCGCGCAGGCATGGAGGATGCAGCGGTGGCAGCGATGGATCTAGCAAACCCTACGACAGCGGCAGCGATGGCGGTGGATCTAGGAAATTTGGTAGCGACGACGATGGATCCACGTCAGGTAGGGCCCCAACTCTTCACTCATCTCTTCTCTTCCGATCCGCTTGGATTTGCTTTCTAGGATTTTGCGAGCTCTCCCCTTATGTACCTCAACTCTAGAGGATATAGAAGGGAAAGACCGAGGGGAGGAAGGCCGTCGGCCCGACAGTGGGGTTGTCTGGCAGGTAGTTTCGGGGAGTTGGCGGTGGCAGCGATGGCCGACCTAGGTCAGGACAGGTAGCTTCGCGCACGGTGGCCACAAGGGAGGGGAGGGGAAGGAGGAGGTGCAATAGGCGACCTAGGAATTCGTTAGAGCTCCGTGGCCATGGTAGCGATTGGGGAGTACTGACGAGCTCGCTGTGGTGGGGCGCAGCGCGTGCGTGCGCATTGCAACTAAAAACTACTATGTGAGGAGGTGTGCACGGGGAAATTCTAAATCAGGGCGCGTAGCGGCGCCCATTACTGAATCCATGTAAGTCATCGATGAGTGAACATTAGCATATCAGTATCTTCCTAGGATGATTGATGAGTACACCCAAGAGTCAAAGGATTTCCAAAATTAAGTTTTTTTTTTTTTTTTGGGATATCATGTCTTCCTCGTAGATAATTTGCGGCACTAGTCAAGGGATACTAATCGACCAATGTATCTTTTATGGTCGTTCCAGACTTCGTTAGGGTCAAACTAGTTTTTTGGTAAGTTATTTGTTGGATTACATCATATCTGAGGCCTATGTGGGCAAATAGTTAATCTTGGTAAGGCTTTATTTAGCTTGGGCGGCGCTGTTGCTCCGCTAGGCCATACTGAAAAAGTACTGCTTCAGGTGTGGCGGGGCGATGGTGCCATCGAGCTACCATCCGAGAACGAGTGCCGGCTGATGGAGAACAGGAAGCTCAGGGGCGAGTACATGCGCGCCATCGCCCAACGCGAGAGAGCTATGGCAAGGTTGTGGGTAGTGCCACCGGTGAGTGGGGAGAAGATGATGCATGCGTTAAAGGTCACCATTGCTAGGGATGAGGCTGCTCTCGGCTGCACTGGGAGGGACGAGGAAGAAGACCCTAGGCCAATCTGTTCTCAAACGTTTCCTGCTCCTCCAGTCGAACCTATGGACCGAAGAAACCAAGCGGCAGGGACACAAGTGAAAACTAGAGTCTTTTTCCCTACGAATTAAATGACTTCCAAACCTGCCCAAAATGCATTCCATGCTTCGGGGGTCACAGCATGGACAACTATGACATGACAAGGCGAGGTTGGCTATGCACTGGGGATGGCAAACAATGTGGGGTGATGGCAAGAAAGCATGTGGTGTGGTGGCTTGTGTTCGGAACACAAATTGATTGATGGAGGGGAGGAAGATGTGGAGGTGGTAATAAATGTTGGGGATTTTTAGTCCTTGGTGGGTTAATCCAAGTTGGAACCAATACTCGGTACTGGAGATTCTTTGGTCCTAACTCTTATATTTATTGTGTTTTGTCGTGCAATGCTTTGAGTGCTCAGCTCTTTGTATCTGTCAAGTGCTATGCATTGCATAATAACCACCCAGATGAGCCAACATATATATCACGTTCGGCACAAATATCAGGTTGGAGGCCATGCAAGTGTAGTACTCATTCCAAGACCAGCGCTCCTAGAGAAAGATATCTTCAAGGAATTCACCAACGTCGATCGTCATATGGTTACCAATTTATAAACAGACTTCAAGAAGCTGATTCAGCTCCCATTCATACATATGGAGGTTCTAGTAACTATGTAGCTCACCAGCCCGCTACACATCTTCTGAGAATGATGGACTCATCAACAGCTCTAAGGTCCAGAAAGTATCAAACAGCTGACAGGCGACAGAAGAAATTTCATCAAACACAAATTCTCGGTTCACTTACGCAGCCACAAATTCAGGGGTTATATTGCTATGATGCAAAAGAAGGCTCCAAAACTTTGCTCTCCTCATGTTTTCCATAACCAGCCACAATATGATGAGCACCACGATTAATCGTCCCCAGTTTTTGGTGTCAAAGTATTATTAGTGGGATTGCTCAAAATGTCTTGACAGAGTGAAAGTTTCAGGCCAAAGACCTGCACCTGAAAATGTTTCTATGGAGCAGGATGGAATGAATGATGGGTTCTCTATTTCAATTGTTTAGATTAGTAGACCGTTTTCTTGCACACAACACTACTACAAGATTGATTTTACGTGGTGTTCCAATTTTATTTTCCGTGGCGGGCATTTGAGAAACCGCCACGGAAAATAGGTGGCCTGGCACCCCCTCCGGCCGGGGAAAAACCGCCACGATTGTCGATTAACCGTGGCGGACATTATAAAATAACCACCACGGTTAATCCCTATTAACCGTGGCTGGCATTGTAAAACCGCCATGGTAAATAGCTTAACCATGGCGGTTTTTGTAATAAGCCCGCCACGGAAAATGAGGCCCAACCCATCAGCCCAATCCATGGCCACAAATATATATATACCAGCACTTCATTCTAGGGTTTCAATTCATTTTTCGCTCCCGCACCTCACCCGCCCCGGCCACCTTCCCTCTCTTGCTCCCGCTCCCGCACATCCCAGCGCCGCGACGGATCTCCTTCCCCTCTCCAGCGCGCAACCCAGCGCCCCTCCTTCCCCTCTCCTAGCGCCCGGCCCAAACCCTCCCACCCGATGGCCCGGCGTTCCGGGCGGCGGATGTCCAGCGGGCGCGTTGTTCCCGGCGGCTCACCGATGGATCTCCACGACGGGCGGATGTCCGGCGGGCGGATCTCCTCCCACGACGCGCGGGCAGGCGGATCCCACGGTGCGGCGGCGGATCGAGGAGCGGCGGCCGGATCGAGGCACCGGAGGCCGGATCGCTCGCGCGCCGGATCGAGGTACCTGGAGGCCGGATCGAGCTCGCGCGGCCGGATCGGGGAGTTGGAGGCCGACGCCGCCCAACCCACAGCCCCGGGCGGCGGCGGCCAGCCAGCGCGCGCCGGCTCCTAGCGAGGCGGCAGCGGCCCGAGGCTCGTCGAGGTGCCCCTCCCTCACGGCGGGACACGAAACCCTAACGGGTCCGGAGGCCCAGATCTCAGGCCCGTTAGGGTTTCATTTGATTTTTTTTTTTTATTATTTTTTTTTTATTTTATTTACCATGGCGGGCATTGTAAGAAGACCGCCCACGGTTAATCTCTATTTTCCGTGGCGGGCATTGTTAAAAAGTCCGCCACGGTTAATCGATTTTTGCGTGGCGGACATTTGCCCGCCACGGTTAATCGCTCGATTAACCGTGACCCTAGCACGCGTGGCGGTTTTAATGTCCGCCACGGAAAATCAAAAAGTCCGCCACGGAAAATCATTTCTGTAGTAGTGCAACAATCATCTGATCGAAAGTGACCCTTACAAAGACCACCCAAGATTGCAATTCAAAATGAAGTTCTCTCGGCACAAAGCAATTACTACGATGAATGTTCCACTAGCTGAAGAAAATGTCCAGAGGCACTCGTCGAAAGAAATGTTCCAGCTACACAAGGTATGGCTGAACATGTTGAATTCTAAATTAATACTTTTTGTTGTATACAATACAATAAGCTAACATGGCAATATTTCCTCAGATTTACAGGCCTCTCCCAATAATCTTAATGTGTCAGCGAATATCTTGAATGCTCCCTCAAAGGATATCAGTGATTTACTTAATGATGTTCAAAAGATATCAAGTATTGAAGAATATGGCACACATAATGCACCTAGTACAAAATCTTGTGTGGCACTTGTTGAGAGAACGTTGCACTAATGGCCAAGAACGTGTCCCTCTCTGCTAGGCCATACTGAAAAAGTCCTGCTTCATGCACGGCGGTGCGATGGTTCCGCCGAGCTACCAGGCTGATAACTGGTGCATGCTGATGGAATGAGTACATGCACGCCACCACCCGGCTCAACCAGATTTTGCTCTCGGTGCCCCAAGCTTAGCGCCCCGCCCAGTCATCCCAGTCATTGCCCGTGTCGTTGGTGGTAGGGCCAACCATGCCGCTCGTCTCTGCAACTAGCTATATATTAGTTAGATTTAATTGGAATTACCCGAACCACATTCAACTAAATTTCAAGGTATGTCATAAGTATTATGTGCAGTAAATGATTAATCCAACACTAGTGAGGGAGTGAAGATTGACATCTAATAAAATGGATGACTATAAGAGTGGCCCCACAAGACATATAAACCCCTCCCCTTCCAGAAGTAGCACTGGTGGCAGATCCACAGTAGTTGTGGCATCTTGATTTCCTTCTTCCACCTCATATCAAAGAGCCTATCCTGGGGCGAAAATGCCGCATTCGATGCAAGAGGAGGGATGTCAAGGTCAAGAAACAACTTGGTGACAGATACCTAAGGAAGAGGACTGCCCTCAAGCTTCTTGGTTTAAGAAAAGTGTGAATACACTAACACAAATGTGTACACAACGCATAGAGAGAATGACAGAACATTGCACATACGCATCCCACACATGTGCGCACATACTGATGCAGAAGGAAAGGGGTGTGCAGTACCGCCATTTAAGGCGACGGTGGGGTGAGGCTGGCCAGAGAACGAGTTGGATCAGGAAGACGAGGACGGGGACGGCAAGGACGAGTACCATGTGCTGGCGCGTGCAGTACGGATAGAAGGGCGGTGCAGGTGTATGGGCCGAGCCGATGACAAAGATCTTGTTGGAGGACGAACTTGGATACAATCAGCAGGCCACGCAAGGCGCTGCACGCTGAGTCATGGAGTTGGCGCAAGCCAAGGATGAGATGACATCGGGGTGCTATAGAGATCGAGACGCATATTAAATAAACCCTAATAATTAATAACCAGATGGCGCATGCATTGTATGGCCTGGGAGATTGACAACGATGCACATAGCTAGCACACAGCAAGCTAGCTGTCCCCGGCGTCGTCCTGGGCTCTCAACCACTAGATGAGGGCAGCGGACGACCCATGATGCTCTAGTTAAACGTGCTATATCGGTCGTCGAGCAGCACGCTGTTGATCGAGCCATAGTATTTGGGATCAGATTTGCTTTATTCACCTCACCTACTTGTCTCTCGATGATTGTATACATATCGGTCGTCGAGCAGCACACAGTTGATCGAGCTGTAGTATTTGGGATCGGAATTGCTTTATTTACCTCACCTACTTGTCTCTCGACGATTGTATACAGTGGCCATATATATAAGAAAAATTGCGTCGAATCCAATCCGGGGTTAATATGCATAAAGTGATTGATATCCAAGTACAAAAATAGTAAAAAAAAAAGTCGATGGAATTGAAGAGAAAATACAAACCTCTTCAAGATCTTATGAAAAATAGTGAGTGCTAGTCTTCCCCTTCTCAAAAGCGAGAACGTAGAGGCAGGTGGAGGCACAAGCACCAAATCATCCCTAAATCTTCCCTCTTCCCCTTCTCCACTAGATCTACTGCATGTACACTGAAATGAATGCCAAATCGATTGGATTAGGGACCTGGCAAGGGGTACCTATAGGTGGGGTTGCAGCCGAGGTCCCGAGCAGCCGCCTTGGTGCAGATCATCGCCTCCCGGGGGGGGGGGCATTGTCACGTCAGGGCCACGCTGCCACCCATGGTGCATGTTGTCACATCACCATGCGCGCCGCCACCCGAGGTGCACGCCGTTGGGTCAGTACCACGCCATCGCTTTGGGGTGCGTGCCACTGCGTCGGTGGCTAGGCCACCACCCCGCTAGGGGTGTGCGGCGCTGTGTCAAGCGTTGTGCAGATGAGAGCGTGTGTGCAGCTGGCGGCGGCTGAGAGATGAGAGGGAGAAGGGAGGCGTGCAGGTTAGGGTTTGGGGGCTCTGGTTATATACGCCTACGGCACAAGATGTCTGTTTTTGAGCCTATTGAAAGTCTGGCGCAGCCCAAGCTCAAGCTACTTGCTCTGATTCGTCCGCGGCGTCCGCCCTAAATGAATTTTGCCATCGGTATCACTGAACATACAAGAAATATAAACCGACAGAAATTGATTTACTCTACCTGTTTAAGTGTTTTCTTGATAGAAAATTTCTTAATTTACCTATTTTGAGTTTCCCGTCGTGGAAGGTTAAGATCCCTTATGAGATTTTTTTTTTAAGAAAAGCACATGAATACCTTTAAAAATTTCACAACAATCTCCTTGTACACGAAACCAATAAATTCAGTGTGGGTATTACTTAGGATTATACATTATAGTTCATTAAGTGCACCTAGTTTATGTAACATTTATTAGAAAACATGTAAATGTCTATGGATGAGTGATGGATTTTTTTAGTAAATACATCACTTACTATTGTTGAGAATAATATCTCACAAAATGTTTTGGAAGGTACGACCAATATATTAGGAAATGTTTGGCATAGAAATTCTTGCCTAATTTGAAAACTATTAATTAGTTTCGTGCACAAAATGTACATCGATCTACCACTAGAACAACATTTTTTGCAGACATGGTAGTCCATCAATGACATTTGCATAATCATTGTTGTTCTAACTGAGGGACTTTTTTTCACAAATATGTCACAATAATAATGTTGGTTGGTTCAGGATCAGTACTTGTTCCAAAACCAGCGCTCCGAGAGGAAAAAAAAAAATTGGTGTGAGGGGTCCGCATGCCGCATCATTAGCATTTCAAGTCTACTTATGACGTGTGTCCTCTAGAGCCTGATGTGGTGTCTCCGCTTCTGTTTCTTACTTGGTTCGACAACACCCTCCAAGGTTTTTGCTCGTAACACGGCTCGCATGTCTACCAATGGCACTGAGCACTCAACAAGATGGGACGAACACGTGTACGTAGGCCAGAGAAGCTCGCGGTGCGAAATGTGGACGTCCCACACTAATTTTTTTGCAGGTCACAGTCACACACGCATCTCTTTCGTTTCATGCATGTATGTTCAAATGTACAAGTAATGGTGCCAAGAGGAAAAAAGATGAGGCGGTTATCAAATCTGATAGGCACTAACCAGGTAGGGGTTTCTGCAGATGCCGTTCAAGTGAACCATGAAAACAGTGTTGATCATTGTGAGGGTGGTAATAGAAACATGCACCTTGAGTCTGGAAAAGATAATGACACTCCTAATCAGAAAGTGGACGAAATCCAGTCAAGAGCTGTGAAGAACATGGCAAAACACAGAGGAGTAAGGGATGGATCCTCTCTAATTGACTGGCTGTAAACTCATAAGAAAGTTAGAACAGAAAAAAGGACTCAGAACAGAAGAATGTTGATTCCTCTACTGTTCCAAACTGTTACCCAGATATAGATGCTTCTAATGATATGCATCATGATTCTCTACCCTCTGTTAGGGATATGGGCCAGGAAAAGCTGCCATCTACTACCAGTGCCATTGATGTGAATGGAAATGCAAAGAAAGACAACCTGGGGCGAAATATGGAGAAGGTGGATGGCCTGTGCCAACATGAATCCAGAAACTTGAAACATAGGTTCTTCTCAAATGAAAAATCAACAATCTTGCGAAAGAGAAATGTGTTGTCCACTTTAGTTGCCCATGACGAGAACATGGAGAACAACACTATAAAAGAGAGAGATGCTCAGGTCAGATGATTTACTCAAACGGAACCTGAAAGCTCTGTACAGAGATGTTTGATAAAGGTATGATTAAAGAAAAAAGCCCACTGAATATATAACTTGATTATTACACTCATTTACCTGCTTTACCTACTTTTGTTGGCCCGAATTGGAGACCTTCGTCCACTATAGGATTTTTATTCCCTTTAGTGTTTGTGCATTTGTGTCTGTGCCATTTTGCTCTCATGCCATCATGCATGCTGTTGTGTACACCACTATAGGATTTTTGTCACTTTTATGACATTTGAGTTCACTAGTTTGCACGCATTACCAACTGAACTAGCAAATTGTGTGTGTAACTAGTTTGGGATGGTAATGGTAAGTGAGCAACTTATCAAATCCCATGTGACATACACTTCTGTTATGATATATTATTTTTACAATGGTGCAAAGCAATATAGGAAATCCAAACTGAAATTTACTCTGCTTCTCTATAAATATTGTACCCTTCTTCTATAGTGATCAAGATTTGATGATATTGTGAAATCCTCACTTTTCTTTGTTACCACATGTTTTCTTGATGATAAACAGAAGATCCCTGAATCTGCCTGGTCTCGCGTAAGAAGAATATAACAAAGAATAGGAAGAAAGGAAAGCAGGTGCTGCAAGAAAAACAAAATGTAATAATTGACTTCCCTATGGACATTGTTGAACTTCTCGTCGAAATCAGCATTAGAGACAACTTAGGACTGACAGTAGTTCTTTTTTGAAAACTGTCATACTCAACCCAAGGTAGCTGAAGTTGATTGTGTTGAATTTCTAGCCAAGGATTGTCCCCCATCAGTGCACCAAATAAGTTCAACACTAATCTCCGTAAGGCCTCACAAGATCATTTGCCATCCAGATCGAGGCTACCAATGTGAATCTATAGGATTTAAGTACTTTCGAAGTCGTCACGTTGTCATGCAAGCATCTAGCACCAAAGATCGAGGTTCCAATAGGCCATCCTACGTAATCACAAATGCAGAATTTGCTTCGGGTTCATGCACTACCCATCACACGACCTTTCAATGCATACTCTTCAAAATTACCCATCCTTGACATTTTGAGTGTACCCAGGAACAACAGATACAATTCCATATGGACGAAGAAGTCACAATTGCATGTACCTAACCTATGTTTTCACATCATCAACATATTCCTCGAGTGCCTACTCATAGTTTGGAAGGATAACAGGGGAAAAGAAGTTAACGTGGGATTCCTTTAAGACAGCTTCAAGGAATTCACCAACATCATCACATGGTTGTCAATTTGGAAAAAGTCTTCTAGAAGATGATTCGACTCCCATTCATGCATATGGAGGTTCTAGTACTATGTAGCTCACCAGCCAGTAATTGTGGCAGTAGATCCCTGAACAAAGGAAGCAGTTAGCTTGGTTTAACCAAGTGTTCCTAGCACAACAATAACAATGGGGTCTAGTAGGCTACACGATCAAAGGATTCCTAAACGTCGGCCTTTACCCAAAAAGAGGCTATGCCGGTACACATCTTTCGAGGACTGATGGACTCATCAATAGCTCCAGTGGTCCGTAAAGTGTCAAACAACTAACAAGCGAGTGATAGATGAAATTTCATCAAACACCAATTCTCGGTTCATTTACGTAGCCACAAATTTTGGGGTTATGTTGCTATGATGCAAAAAGAAGGATCCAAAACTTTGATGTCCTCTTATTTTCCATAACCAGCCACAATATGATGAGCACCATGATTCATCATTGCCGTTTTAGTGTCGAGTATCATCAATGGGATTGCTCAAAATGCCTTGGCAAAGTGAAAGTTTCAGCCATAGACGTACACCTAAAAATGTTTCTATGGAGCAGGATGGAATGAATGATGGTTGTTCTATTTCAATTGTTTGGATTTGTAGACCATTTTCTTGCACATAGCAATCATCTAATCGAGTGACCCTTACAAAGACCACCCAAGAGTGCAATTCAAAATGCGGTTCTCCCGGCAACAAAGCAATTACTACGATGAATGTTCCATTGGCACATAAAACACACCTAGAGTTTTGAAGAAAATGGCACACATAACGCACCTAGTTCAAAATCTTGTGTGGATCCAAATAAAGATGAGAGCAACATAGCTCAAGGTGTTCCCAATGATGACCCCAAAGTGAGTCTAATGTTTGTAAACTTGTATCTCGCAACAAAGGCAAACAAATATCATGGGACAACACCAACCAAGTGTGCAACAAGGGTCCAAATGCCCAGCTCAACCAAGTGTTCCAAGCACATCATTGACTATGGTAGGCTGCACGATCAAAGGATTCCTAGACAATCAGGCCTTTACCCAAAAGAGCCTATGCCCGCTACACATCTTCTAAGACTGATGGACTAATCATCAACTCCAGGCTTCGGAAAGTATCAAAGAGCTGACAACTGGCAGATGGAACAGCTTGGTGACAGATTCCTAAGGAGGAGCAAGAGGACTGCCCACAAGCTTCTTGGTTAAGGAAAAGTGTAAATACACTAGCACAAATGTGTTCACAACGCACACAGAACACAAGGAGAACACTGCACATACGCATCCCACACATGTGCGCACGTGCTGATGCAGATGGAAAGGGGTGGGGTAGTACGTCCAAAGAAAGACGGCGAAGGGGGGGAGGTTGGCCGGAGGACATGTTGGATGAGGAAGACAACGACAGGGACGACATGGATGAGTACCATGTGCTAGCGGCGCAGTACAGATAGCGGGGAGCCAAGTTGGCGCAAGCCAAGGCTGATATGACATCGGGGAGCTATAGGTGTCTAGTTAAAACATGCTATAGCAATCGGGACACATATTAAATTAACCCTAATAATTAATAACCAGATGGCACTTGCATTGTATGGCCAGGGTGATTGACGACAGTACACATATCTAGCACGCAACAAAGCTAGCTGTCCTCGACGGCGTCCTGGGCTCTCAACCACTAGATGAGGGTAGCGGATGACCTACGGACGCTCTAGTTAAACGTGCTATATCGATCGTCAAGCAGCACGCGTTTGATAGAATTCTAGTATTTGGGATCAGAATTACTTTATTTACCTCGCCTTCTCTCTCTCATCGTTGTTAGACGATTGTATATGTTCGCCATATATATAGGGAAAATTGTGTCAAGTCCAATACGGGGTTAATATGCTAAGTGATTGATAACCAATTACAAAAATAGGAAAAAGTCAATGGAATTGAAGAGAAAATACAAACCTCTTCAAGATCTTACGAAAAATAGTGAATGTTAGTCTTCCCCTTCTCAAAAAGCACGAACATTATTAAGCAGATGGAGGCACAAGCGCCAAATCATCCAAGATCTACCCCCTTCCCCTTCTCACCGGATCTCAGTAGCATGTACACGGAAATCACCTATTGGATTAGGGAGCGAGGGGTACCTATCGATGGGGTTGCAACCGAGGTCCGAGCAGCCGTCTTGGTGCAGGTTGTCGCCTCTCGGGGGGGGGGGGGGGCGGTGCACTTTGCGTCATGGCCATCCGACCGCCCGAGGTGCATGTCGCCGCATCGCCGGGGATGTGTGCCGCTGCTCGAGGTGCATGCCGCCGGGTCGGTACAGCGCCATCGCTGGGGGTGGCGCTGCTGCGTCGGTGCTGCATCGAGCCTTGCGGACATGAGAGAGAGAGTGCGGCGGCCAAGAGATGAGAGGGAGAAGGAGGCGTGCAGGTTAGGGTTTGGAGGGCTCCGGTTATATACGTCCGCCCGCACAAGATGTTTGTTTTTGGGCCTATTGCAAGGCCAGCGCAGCCCAAGCCTAGGTTACTTGCGCTGATTCGTCCGCGGTGTCCGTCTAAATGAAATTTTCTGTCACGACGAGGCGCCAATGGTGACCGAGAATCTCCAGATCTGCGGGTGCTGCCCTTCGGAGGTGCTCATAGGGTAGGGTTTGCATACGTGTATTTCATAGGGGTGAGTGTGCGTGCGTGTTGTGAGCGTCTGCGTTGTATGTGTCATTCTCAAAAAAAAAAAAATGAAATTTTCTGTCGATATCATCGAATACACCAAGAAATTGATTTATTTTGTCGATTCAAGTGTTTTCTTGACAAAAAAATTCTTAATTTACCTGTTTTGTGTTTCTAGTGGAAGCTAAAGATCCCTTATGAGATTTTTTAAAAAACGCACATGAATACCTTGAAAAATTTCAGAACGATCTCCTAGTACATGAAACCAATAAATTCAGTGTGGGTATTACTTAGGATTATACATTATAGTTAGAAAATAAGTAAATGTCTATGCATGAGTGACAATTTTTTTTTAGTAAATACATCACTTACTAATGTTGAGAATAATATTTCACAAATGTTTTGAAGGTACGACCAATATTAGGCAATGTCTGGCGTAGAAATTCTTGCCTAATTTGATTACTATTAGTTGGTGAACAAATGTACATCGATCTACCACTAGAACAACATTTTTTGGCAGACATGGTAGTACGTCAAAGACATTTGCATAATTAATGTTGTTCTAGCCGAGGACTTTTTTTTTCACAAATATGTCACAATAACAATGTTGGTTGGTTCATGAGCAGTAGTTGTTCCAAAACCAGCGCTCCAAGTTGAAAAAAATGGGGGGGGGGGGGTTCCCCATGCCGCATCATTACCATTTTAAGTCTACATATGACACATATGACGTGTGTCCTCTAGAACCCCATGTGGCAGGTGTCTCCTCTTCTTTTTGTAACTCGGTTCGATAACACCCTCTAGGGTCTTGGCTAGTAACACAGCTCGCATGTCCACCCATGGCACTGAGCGCTCAACAAGATGGGACGAACATGTGTACGTAGGCCAGAGAAGCACACGGTGTGACATGTGGACGTCCCACACTGAATTTTTTGTTGGTCAAAGTCACAAACCCATCTATTTCGTTCGATGCATGGATGATCAAATTACAACTAATTGTGCCAAGAGGAAAAAAAGATGGGGTGGTTATCAGAAGATAGGCACTGACCAGGTAAGGGTTTCTGCAGATGTCGTTCAAGTGAACCATGAAAACAATGGTGATCATTGTGAGGGTGGTAATAGAAACATGTACCTTGAGGCTAGAAAAGATAATGACACTCCTAATCAGAAAGTGGACGAAATCCAGTCAAGAGCTGTGAAGAACAAGGCAAAACACACAGGAGTAAGGGATGGAACCTCTCTAATTGACTGGCTGGAAACTTATAAGAAAGATAGAACAGAGAAAAAGGCTAAGATCTGAAGAATGTTGATTCCTTTGTAGTTCCAAACTCTTACCCAGATATAGATACTTCTAATGATATGCATGCCATCATGCATGCTGTTGTATAGACCACTAGAATTTTGTATCTATGCTATATGTTGCTCTCATGCCATCATGCATGCTGTTGTATATATAGACCACTAGAATTTTTTTGGCACTTTTTTTGACATTTGAGTTCACTAGTTTGCACGCATGCCAACTGAACTCGCAATTTGTGTGTGTAACTAGTTTGGGATGGAAAGTGAGCAACTTATCAAATCCCAAGTGACATACACTTCAGTTATAGACTATTACGTTATATTAGTTTTACAAGGGTGGAAATCAAAACTGAAATTTACTCTGCTTCTCCATATATAGTAGATTTGGTGATATTATGAAATCCACACTTTTTTCACCACAGGTTTCACTTGATAAACGGAAGATCCAGAATGTGCCAGGCCTCTGCAAGAATAATATTACAAAGAATAAGAAGAAAGGAAAGCAGATGCTGCAAGAAAAACAAAATGTGATAGATGACTTCCCTATGGACATTGTTGAACTTGTTGCCAGAAATCAGCATGAGAGACAGCTGATGACTGACACAGTGCCTCAAATAAGTTCAACACTAATCTCTAGAAGTGCTCACCCATTCGCCATCCACTACAGAGGCTGCCAGTGTGAACCTACAGGATTGAAATACTCAGAAGTTGTCACCGTGTCATCCTCCAGAATCACAAATGCAGAATTTGCTTCAGGTTTAAGCATTACCCATCACACTGCCTTTCAATGCATACTCTTCAAAATTACATGTCCTTGACATTTTGGAGTGTACCCAGGAAAAATAGACACAATTGCACACAGATGAAGAAGTCACCATTGCATGTACCTCACCTATGTTTTCATATCATCAACATATTGCTAAAGTGCCTACTCGTAGCTGGAGGGATAACAAGGAAAAGAAAATAATGTGGGATTCCTTCATGACAGATTAAAGGAATTCACCGGCATCATCATATGGTTATCAATTTGGAAACAGACTTCTAGAAGATGATTCAGCTCCCATTGATGCATATGGAGGTTCTAGTATCTATGTAGCTCACCAGCAAGTAATTGTGGCAGTAGATCCCTACACAAAGGAAGCAGTTAGCCTGGCTCAGCCAAGTGTTCCAAGCACAACATTGACTATGGGGTTTGGCAGGCTGCACGATCAAAGGATCATAAACAGTCTAGCCTTTACCCAAAAGAGGCTATGCCTGCTACACACATCTTCTGAGACTGATAGACTCATCAATAGCTCTAGGGTCCCGAAAGTATCAAGCAGTTGACAGGAGAAATTTCAACAAACAAATTTTCTCGGTTCATTTACGCAGCCACAATTCAGCGGTTATGTTGTTATGATGCAAAAGAGGGATCCAAAACTTTGCCCTCCTCATGTTTACCAAAACCGGCCACAATATGATGAGCACCATGATTCATCGTCCCCAGTTTTGGTGTCAAAGTATCATCAATGGGATTGCTCAAAATGTCTTGTCAAAGTTAAGGTTTCGGGCCATAGACCTACACCTGAAAATATTTCTATGGAGCATGTTGGAATTAATGATGGCTGCTCTATTTCAATTATTTGGATTCAGTAGACCGTCTTCTTGCACACAACAATCATCTGATCGAAAGTGACCCTTACAAAGACCACCCAAGAGTGCAATTCAAAATGCGATTCTCCTAGCAACAAACCAATTCTTTGTGATGAATGTTCCAAAGAGTCGAGGAAAATGTCCCGAGCCACTCGTCGAAAGAAATGTTCTGTGACACAAGGTATGGCTGAGCATGTTGGATTCTAGATTAATACTTTTTTGTTGTATACAATAAGCTAACATGACAATATTTCCTAAGATTTATAGGCCTCACCCAATAATGTTGATGTGTCAGCAAATATCTTGAATGTCGCCTTAGAGGATATTATCGATTTACATGGTGATGTTCAAAAGATATCAAGTATTGAAGAAAATGGCATACAGAGCGCACTTAGTCCAAAATCTTATGTGGCTCCAAATGAAGATGAGAGCAACATAGCTCAAGATGTTCCCAATGATGACCCCAAAGGAGTCTAATGTTTTTAAACCAGTATCTCGGAACAAAGGCAAACAAATATGTGGGGACAACACCAACCAAGTGTGCAACAAAGGTCTAGATGCTTAGCTAAGCCAAGTGTTCCAAGCACATCATTGACTATGGTAGGCTACACGATCAAAGGATTCCTGAACAATCAGGCCTTTACCTAAAGGAGCATGTGCCCGCTACGGTATTGGAGACGGTCGGCCAGACCACGCAAGGCGCAGCGATGAGTCGTCAAGTTGGCGCAAGCCACAAGGCTAAGACAAAGTGGGGGTGCTACGGATATCTAATTAAACATGCTATATCGACCAAAATGAATGTTAAATAAACCTTAATAATTAATAACCAGATGATGCTTGCATTGTATATGGCCGGGGAGATTGACAATGGTTCATGCACATAGTAGAGCTAGTTGTTCCTCGCGGCAGCAGCGCCCTGGTCTCTAAAGCTCGATGAGGGCACTAGACACTGGACAACCTACGGACGCCTCGTTCAGCACGGTGACACGCACATCCATGGCATGGTAGGCGTCCATCCTGGCGCTTATACTTGTCATGGTGCTTGTTGTGGTTTTGCCGAAAGCACAAAGAACTTCAACATCTCAACCACATCGAGGCACCGCCGCCCCCCCCCACGGTGATTGCCTCAGGCCGCCACCTTGTCTAGGCCGAGACCTTCTTTAAATTCGCCGCAGTGGCTTAATGCATCACCATCCCGTCATGAGCAGGTGCCTCCATCTCCATTAGAATAGGATCGATAGTCGAGCACCGGGCGGTTGATCGAAATGTAGTATTTGGCATCGAATTGCATTATCTACCTCGCCTACTTCTCTCTCTCGTCGTTGTTAGACGATTGTATATACTAGACTTATATATAGGAAAAAAAATGCGTCGAGGCTGATCCGTGATTAATATGCTTCAAGTGATTGATGACCAAGTACAAAATAGGGAAAAAGTCAATGGAATTGAAGAGAAAAATACAAACCTCTTCATGATCTTATGAAAAATAGTGGGTGCTAGTCTTCCCCTTCTCAAAAGCAAGAATGTACATGCACATGGAGGCACATGCGCCAAATCATCCCTAGATCTACTCATCCTCCCCTTCTCCACTAGATCTGTAGGCTGTACACCAAAACGAAAAGCCAAATCAATTGGATTAGGGAGAAAGGGATACCTATCAGTGGGGCTGAAGTTGAGGTCCAAGTAGCCGCCTTTGATGTAGGTCGCCGCCTTCCGGAGGTGTACCATCATCGTCGACGACCGTACCGATGTTCCGCCACCGCCCAATGCCATCGCGATCGCTGGGGATGCACACCACCGCCTGAGGTGCACGCCGCCGGGTCGGTGCCGAACTATTGCTCGGGGGTGTGTGCCGCTGCACACACAAGAGAGAGAATGCGGCGGTTGAGACATGAGGGAGAAGGGAGGCATGCCAGTTAGGGTTTGGGGTCTCAGGTTATATACGTCTTCCTGCACAAGACGCCTGCTTTTGGGCCTATTGAAAAGTCGGGCGCAGCCCAAACCCAAGTTAGCTACTTTGATTCGGCCCACGCCGTCTTGCTAAAATGAATTTTAAGTTGGTATCATTGAATACAAAGAAAATAAGAAAGAGAAATTGATTTATTCATTCGGTTTAAGTGTTTTCCTGATTGAAAAATTCTTAGTTTACCTGTTTTGAGTTTCCAGTGGTCGAAGCTAAAAAATCCTTATGCTATATTTTTTAAAAAAGCACATGAATAGCTTGAAAAATTTCACAACAATCTCCTCGTGAGATCTAAACCAATAAATTCATTATGGCTATTACTTAGGATTATTACATCATAGTTCATCAAGTGCACCTAGTTTATGTAACAATTACTAGAAAGCAAGTAAATGGCTATGCATGAGTGATCGATTTTTTTTTTAGTAAAATACATCAGTTACTATTGTTGGGAATAATAATTCACAAAAAAATTTCAACGATACGACCGATATGGGCAATATTAGGATGATTAATGGTAAGGTTAGGTGTCTATGATTCCCCATTTGTCTCTTTCTTCTATCTTTTCCCAATCCTTCGACCCCATATATCAAGTTGGAAATGGAATAGATCGTGGTTAAGGTCAATGGATTGATTCATATCTAGTTCTACAAATTTTTTTTCCTAATCAAAATTGTGTGAATCAATAAGCATCTAGGGTGGAGGGCTAGGACTCCACATAGGGTTGACAATGAGACCATGATCCTCGATGATCGATAGAGAATTTATCCATTAATTAGGGGATCAATCGCTAATCCGCTCCCGCCAGAGCTTAACGGGCCGAAAGTTAGCCCTATTGAGTGACACGGGGTAGGAATGTACTACATCCCCGTCTAGGCCATGAGAAGATAGGCCGAATGAAGCCCAAAGAAGAGTATTTTCGGCCCAAACCAATAATAACTATATATATATTATGAAACCCTAGCATCATTGCTACTCTCCTAGACTCCGGCTACTAGCCGCCATTCTTGCCTTCCCTATTGGCTTGCATCGTGGAGTTGTTGTCCTCTTTACCTCTTGCGATGTGCCACCGGGTTGAGCCCTCACCTGAGTTCCCAGACCGATGATGCGACATCACATGGCCTCCCGCCGTAGGCATGGTGGGTATGCAAAAGAAGGCAGCGATGGATCTTGCAAAACCCTACGATGGTGGTGGCAATGGTGGTGGCGATGGCGGCAGATCCAGGAAATTTGCAAATAAGATGACGAGATCCACGTCCGTAGGGCCCTAACTCTTTGCCTCATCTCTTCTCATCCGATCCACTTGGATTTGCTTTCTAGGGTTTTGCAAGCTCTCCCCTTATATACTTCAACTTCGGCCGGATATAGAAGGGGACAACCGAGGGAGGGAAGGCCGCCCGGCCGTGCGGTGGGTTCTCTAGCGGCAATTTCGGGAGTTGGTGGTGGATGCAACGGCTGACCCGTGTCGTGATGTGGATCTCCCGAAAGCATGGTGGCCGCAAGGGGAGGGAGGGAAGGAGGTGGTGCAGCAGGTAACCCTAGGAATTTGTTATACAGGAGCTCCATGGCCATGGTAGCGATCGAGGGAGCAATGACGAAGCCGCCATGGTCGGGCGCAGCGCGTGCGCCCGTGCAACTAAAAACTACTATGTGAGGAGGTGTGCATGCGGAAATTTTAAATTAGGCACGCGTGAACGCTTCTAGCGGCCCCCATTGCTGAACCCATGTAAGTCATTGATGAGTGAACATTAGCATATCAGCATCTTCCTAGGATGGTTGATGACTACACCCAAGAGTCAAAGGATTTCCAAAATTATTTTTTTTTTGGATATTATATCTTCCTCATAGATTTGTAGCACTAGTCAACGGATATTAATCGACCAATGTATCTTTACGGTCGTTCCAGACTTCATTAGGGTCAAACTAGGTTTTTGGTAAGTTATGTGTTGCTTGGATTACATCATATCTGAGGCCTATGTGGGCAAATAGTTAATCTTGCTAAGGCTTTTATTTAGCTTGGGCGCTCAATTACACATATAGGAATTTAATTTTCATGCCACTATATTTGGTATTTTTTCTACGTTGAGCTCTCAACAGGATGGGAACTACACATGTCATATACAGGCCGGAGGAGCCCACAGCTGCATGTGGAACTCCCGCACCAAATTTTTTGCAGGTCAATATCACACACGGATCTTGTTTCCATTCCATGCATGCATGACCAAATGTACAACTAGTGGTGCAAAGAGCCAAAGAATCGACAATTACAGTCACTTTTTTAAATTCGTACAAGGAAGACCATGGTGCAGAACAGGAAGGCGACTTAGCATGAGAATGCTGCACTAATGGTCGAGAACCTGTTGCTCCGCTAGGCCATACTGAAAAAGTCCTGCTTCAGGTGTGGCTAGGCGATGGTGCCGCCGGAGCTATGTCGTGAGAACAAGCGCTAGCTAGCTGATGGAGAACAGGAGGCTCAGGGGCGAGTACATGCGTGCTACCGCCCAACGCGAGAGCTAGGGCCAGGTTGCGGGTAGTGCCACCGGTAAGTGGGGGGAGAGGATGATGCATGTGTTAAAGGTTACCATTGCTAGGGATGAGGCTGCTCTCAGCTGCACTGGGAGGGACGAGGAAGAAGACCCTAGGCCGATCTGTTCTCAAATGTGTTCCGCTCCTTCGGCCGAACCTATGGACCAAAAAGAAAACTTAGTGGCAGGGACACAAGTGGAAACTAGAGTCACGTTTCCCCATGAACTAAAATGACCTCCAAACTACCAAAAATGCAATCCATGGGTTGAAGTGCCTGCTAGAGTTGGAGAGATAATAAGGAAAAGAAGTTAATTAATATAGGATTCCTTCAAGACATCTTCATGGAATTCGCCGACGCCATCATATTGATTATCAATTTGGAAACAGACTTCAAGAAGCTGATTCAGCTCCCATTCATCCATACGGAGCTTCTAGTAACTATGTGCGATGTGCCGGTAATTGTGGCGGTAGATCCCTACCCAAAGGAAGACGTTAGCCTGGTTCAGCCAAGTGTTCCAAGCACAACATTGACTACAGGGTCTGGTAGGCTGCATTTGTGCTATTGTAATCACGCTTTTCCTAAACCAGAACCTATGTTTGGATTCTAAACAGTTTGGCCTTTACCCAAAAGAGCCTATGACAGCTACACATCTTCTGGAGGCTGATGGACTCATCAACAGCTCTAGGGGTCCAGAAAGTATCAAAATAGCTGACAAGTGACAGATGAAATTTCATCAAACATAAGTTCTCGGTTCATTTACGTAGCCACAAATTTAGCGGTTATGTTGCTATGATGCAAAAGAAAGGATCTGAAACTTTGCTCTCCTCATATTTTCCATAACCAACCACAATATGATGAGCACCATGATCCGTCGTCCCCAGTTTTGGTGTCAAAGTATCAATAGTGGGATTGCCCAAAATGTCTTGACAGAGTGAAAGTTTCAGGCCAAAGACCTACACCTGAAAATGTTTCTATGGAGCAGGATGGAATGAATGATGGCTGTTCTATTTCAATTGTTTGGATTCGTAGATCATTTTCTTGCACACAACAATCATCTGATCGAGTGACCCTTAAAGACTACCCAAAGAGTGCAATTCAAAATGCGGTTCTCCTGGCAATAAAGCAATTACTATGATGAATGTTCTAGTGGCTAAAGAAAATGTTTAGAGCCACTCATCGAAAGAAATGTTCTAGAGACACAAGGTATGGCTGAGCTTGTAGAATTCTAGATTAATATTTTTTGTTGTGTACATTAAGCTAACATGACAATATTTCCTCGTGATTTACGGGCCTCTCGAAAAACTTGTTGTGTCAATGAAATATCTTGAATGTTGCATAAAAAGGATATCATCGATTTACTAGATGATGTTCAAAAGATATCAAGTATTGAAGAAAATGGCACACAAAATGCACCTAGTCCAAAATCTTGTGTGGCTCCAAATGAAGATGAGATCAACATAGCTCAAGATGTTCCCAATGATGACCCCAATGAGTCTAATGTTTGTAAACCGTATCTAGGAACAAAAGGCAAACAAATATCTTGGGCCAACAACAACCACATGTGCAACAAGGGTCCAGATGCCTAGCTCAGCCAAGTGTTCCAAGCACATCATTGACTATGGTAGGATGCACGATCAAAGGATTCCTAAACAATCGGGCCTTTACCCAAAAGAGCCTATGCCCGCTACACATCTTCTAAGATCGTTGGACTCATCATCATCTCCGAGCCTTAAAGTATCAAAGAGCGACATTAGCAAACGGATGGAACAACTTGGTGACAAATTCCTATGGAGGAGCAAGAGGACTACCGACAAGCTTCTTGGTTAAGGAAAAGTGTAAATACACTAGCACAAATGTGTACACAAGGACCTTTGCACATTGCGCATCCCACACACGTGCGCACGTCTTGATGCGAGAGGGAAAGGGGTGGTGCAAGACGGCTAGTGAAGGCAACAAGTGGGCGGGGCCAGCCGGAGGACATGTTGGACGAGGGAAGACAACGAAGGGGGACGGCAAGGATGAGTACCATGTGTTGGCGGCGCAAAGAGTAGCGGGCGGTGCGCGTGTGGATGGGACGAAATGATGGTAAAAGATCTTGTCGGAGGACAAACTTGGAGGCTGCAAGCAGGCCACGCAAGGCGTTGCACACTGAGTTGTGGAGCTGGCGCAAGCCAAGGCTGAGATGACATCGGGAGCTATAGATGTCTAGTTACACAATCGAGACACATATTAAATAAACCCTAATAACTAATAACAGATGGCACTTGGCATTGTGCGGCCGGGGTGACTGATGATGGTACACATAGCTAGCATGCAACAAAGCTAGTTGGCCTCGGGCGGTGTCCTGGGCTCTCAACCACTAGATGAGGGCAGCGGATGACCTACAGATGCTGTAGTTAAACGTGATATATCTATCATCCAAGCAACACGCGTTTGATAGAGCTGTAGTATTTGGATCGGAATTACTTTATTTACCTCGCAATTTCTCTCTCTCGCTCGTCGTTTCTTGACGATTGTATATGTTGGCCATATATATAGGACCAATTGTGTCGAGTCCAATCCAAGGTTAATATGCTAAGTGATTGATAACCAAGAACAAAAAAATAGGAAAAAGTCAATGGAATTGAAGAGAAAATACAAACCTCTTCAAGATCCTCTATATCCTCTTCTAGTTCTTCACAAAAATAGTGAGTGCTAGTCTTCCCTTCTCAAAAGCAAGAACATATATAGGCAAATGGAGGCCCAAGCGCCAAATGATCCCAAGATATTCCCCTCTTCCCCCTTCTCCCTTTGGATCTCAGAGCACGTACACCGAAATCATCTATTGGATTAGGGAGCGAGGGGTACCTATCGGTGGGGTTGCGGCCGAGGTACGAGAGTTCTCCGCCTTGGTGGAGGTCGTCGCCTCTTGGGGGGCACTGCCGAAGTCGGGCCATGAAGCCGCACGAGGTGCATGTCGCCGAAGTCGCTAGGGATGTACCGCGACTGCCGCTTCGGGGCTGCGTGCAGTGTCGGGCCGCCGCCCCAGGGGTGCATCGGCACCCACGTCGCCTTGCGCACATGAGAGAGAGTGCAGCGTCGCGAGAGATGACGGAGAAGGGAAGCGTGCAAATTAGGGTTTGGAAGGGATTCGGTTATATACGCCCGCCCGCACAAGATGCTGCTTTTGGGCCTATTACAAGACTGAGCGCAGCCCAAGCCCGTATTCAGCCACGGCTTCCGGCTAAATGAATTTTTCTCGTTTCAGATCACCTAATACACCAAGAAATTGATTTATTTTGGCGGTTTAAGTTTTCTTGATAAAAATTTCTTAATTTACCTGTTTTGAGTTTCTAGTGGAAGCTAAAGATCCCTTATGAGATTTTTTTAAAAAAAAACATGAACATGAAAAAAAAAAAAAAAAATTCACAACAATTCCTTGTACATGAAACCAATAAATTCAGTGTGGGTATTACTTAGGATTATACATTATAGTTCATCAAGTGCAGCAAGTTTATGTAACACTTACTAGAAACCAAGTAAATGTCTATGCATGATTGATTTTTTTTTTAAATACATCCTTACTTTCTTGAGAATAATATTTCACAAATGTTTTTGGAAGGTATGACCAATATAGGCAATGTTTGGCATAGAAATTCTTGCTAATTTGATTACCATTAGTTCATGAACAAAATGTACACCGATCTACCACTAGAACAACATTTTTGCATACATGGTAGTCCATCAAAGACATTTGCATAATTAATGTTGTTCTAGCTGAGGGACTTTTTCACAAATATGCCACAATAACAATGTTAGTTGGTTCATGAGCAGTACTTGTTCAGAACCAGTGCCCCCCGAGGAAAAAAAATGTGTTTGGGGTCATGCCGCATCATTTGCATTTCAAGTCTACATATGATGTGTGTCCCTCTAGAACCCCATGTGGCTGGTGTCTCCTCTTCTATTTGTAACCCTCCCGACGACAACACCCTCCAGGATCTTGAAAATATATCTCAGCTCCACCCATGGCACTGAGGCGCTCAACAAGATGGGGCGAACACGTGTGCGTAGGCCAGAGAGAAGCTCGCGGTGCGACATGTGGACGTCCACACTAAATT
>JADLZK010002802.1:0-222596 GCA_015847255.1 Hyparrhenia diplandra
GCGGTGAGGTGGTCTAGCTGCGGCGGCGTGCGGCGTTGGTCGAGCTGCACGCTAGGACGGCGCAGCGGAGGCCGGCTGCAGTGTGCAGTGGCGTCAAGCTCGCTGTACTGGCTGCGGAGGTAGAGGTGCGGTGGCGCAGCAGCCAACGTCGAGCTTGCCGGGTTAATTAGCATGTGGTGGCCGAGCTGCGGTGGCGCAGTGGTGTCGGGCTCGCCGGGTCAGACCGCAGAAGCCGAGCTGTGGCGGCGTCGAGCTTGCATATTCTGCTTCGAGCTACGACGGCCATGACGAGTGGCTGTAGTCTGTTACTCTGTGTACGCGAGATGAAGAACAAAGACAAGGACTTAAAGGTTGATGGAGCTCAATCACTGCTACGGAAATTCGTTGTAGGACACTCCAAAAATGCATATTTAGAAGGAACACACGACAAACGCGCTCGTTTGCCAAGTACCAATACAATTTTGTGCTCCTTTGCCGTAACACACCGCGTCCATTAAAACAACATTTTCCAAAGAACCGGGGAGAGAAACTTTCTAAAATGACGACGGATGCCCGTGTGCCCACCTAAATCGCGAGTGTAGGGGAGTGCCCGCCGGCGCGAGCCAGCGCGGGGAGGAGACGCTCGCTGAAAGGGAGGCCGCCCGCGGGCGTGAGCTCCGTGGGGAGGATGCCGCGAGGAGCCCCGTCGGCGCCGCCAGGGGCCCGCACGCCCCCAGGCATCGCGTGCTCGCCGAGGTCGCGAGGGCCGTCACCGGCTCGCCGCTGCCAAGCTCCCCTGCACGCTGGAGGCCGAGGTCGCGAGGGCCGTGAGGCGGAGCCGACAACGACGCCGCCGCGGATAGGAGCCCCCCGTCTCTGGCGGCGTGCGTGGCCCGTAATGGCCCACCCGCCGATCCCCACCGGTGCGCTGGCGGCGGATCCTGCCCCTCGTCGCCCGGCCCTTCCCTTGCTCCGTGCCCCTCCCCGCCCGGCTGGATCCATCCGACAAGGATGATCCATCCGCGGTCAAATTACCCCCTAAAGCAGTTTTGAAAAATCATAGAAAATCATATAAAAATCATAAAATGGAAAATAAAATTGTGCTAGACTCTAAATGAGTAGACCTACGCAATGAACAAATAATATGGTATGCTTTAGTACATTTTTTTTTGTTGTAGCTTTAGATTTATGCTTTTCCTTGTAGTTGTAAAAAAAAAAATGTACTAAAGTATAACATATTATATGTTCATTGCGTAGATCTACTCATTTAGACTCTAGCACAATTTTATTTTTCATTTTATGATTTTTCTATGATTTTCTATGATTTTTCAAAACTGCTTTAGGGGTAATTTGACCGGTTTTTCAAAGTTCGGGGGTGATTTAGACCATTTCAAAGGTCGGGGGTGATTTAGACCACCTCCCAAAGGTGGGGGGTGTGATTTAGACTTTTTCCAAATTTGTAATGGTACTCAGCAAACGAGCACGTTTATGGGTGCCAGCTAAATATGCATTTTTGCAATGTCCTACAGCGAATTTCCCCTCACTTTTATTAGTTGTGTAGTTGTTCCCAATCCGATTTACTGCTAGAGATCCTTTATTGTTGTCTAACACAACTCTTGCATGTAATTTTCTCACTCTCTCGATCTCTTTCTTCCAATTGCTCTCCCTGTAGTCTCTTCATGGTATGTCAGGTTAACTTTATGTATTGTGCTACTTTGTTTCGATTTATATAGCAGGTGGGGATCTTCCCCGGTATTGTTAAAAAAAATATCGATCAGATGCACTACCAGGCCAGACTGGTGGATATGATGATGAATCCGACTTATAAGAAATGTTGGGAGAAAAAGGAAAGTATCCCCCTCCAATCCTCCGTCGGGGGCGGGGATATCGATGTGTACGTACGTTAATTTCAATTATACCCTCTCCAATGGACGATCCTTTGTTTTGGAGCAAATATAAGCCTTGTCCTCCTGGACTTTGGATCAATCTTTATATAAGCCTGACTTGTCGAACGCAATGATCCAAGCAAATTTGTCTCTACTCGATCGCTTTCATCTTCATCAGTGTATAAACATGCTCTAAAAAACAATTAATGGCAGCTTGATCGTGAAGAATCTCCCTGCAGGACCGCTGCTGTCGTCATTTTACTTGGATTATTCTCCTACTGTTTACCGCCGCATGCAGAAACACAACAGGTTATAGTCCTTGTGTTTGCCGCCGCATGCAGAAGTACAACCGATGGGTCTGCCCATTGGGTACTTGTATTTTTTTGGTTAAGAGAGTATAAATATGCTCCCTATCAGTCTTCTTCCTTCAACGTACTAACTTCCACCAGATAAGACGATCCAAGCAATAATGGCGCCTTCACGAATGAACCTCTCAATCGTCCTCCTGCTCATCGTCTTCCTCCTACCCGTTGTCGTCATGGCAGCTCGTGGTATGTGTGCCTGATCGAACTACATGCATGTTGCAAGGAAAAATTATGAAATTTGAGCCGTTATTCGCGTCCCACCAGAAATATGACCCGGAATTCGTATGCCTTATAAAATACGACCCATGTCGCACAAACTGTTATGAAATCTCATCTTTTTTATGGGGAATGCCAACGCCGAGCACACATTCATCCCATTGAAACCTGGGCCCTACTGGTCAACTTCGTCTCCTACCTCATATCCGTGTTGACGAAGCTGCTCAGGGGCGCTGGGCTCAAGGCCTCGCTGCTGCCCCTTGCCGCTTGGGCCGGGCGAGCGCAGCTGGCCGCTGCCGCTGGCTGCCGTAGTGCTGTGATGCGGTGCTGCTAGCATGGCAAGCTAGCAAGGCATCAATTCATTTCGAACAAATCCGTTCTGGCTCAGCACAGTGAGCTCCCTTCCTTGCCAGCTCCCTTTTTTGCTCTCTCTCTTGCCTGGCTGAGCACAGTGAGCTCTCCTCTCTTCGTCCATCCTAGAAAACAAGTGCTAGTGTATGACGGTGAGGCCCTATTGTGTGAGGATGGGGACGAAGCTGACAAGTAGGGCTGAGGTGTCAATGGGAGGAAGGAGTGAGTACAGAGCTAGGCAGGGGCAGTACTGACGCCGAGCACACGTCGTCAAAAATGATTAGATTCAATAGTTCATAAGGCATGCGAATTCTGGGTCATATTTCTATCATCACGCGAATAACGTGTCAAATTTGATAATTTCTATGTTGCAAGTGGTGGGGATGTCCATCATTAATTAATTTCTTAATCTTTTTAAAAATACGTTTTGCTGAGGTGGATTGTTTGTCGAGAGTCAGCAAAAACACTCAGCAATGTCCTCTTTGCCGTCCAAATTTTTCTGTAGTGTTGTTGTTTGATGCGCTTTAATTATTGGACATTAATTAATTTGTTGCATAAATTGAATGTGATCCATATGCATATGCATGCAGAGTTATCGCCGGCGTCTGCTGCTGGGATAGATGTACTTGATTGCCCTGCGCACCCGAGCGCCAATTTTAAAGGACCATGCGTCGCTGCCGGCGACAAATGCGACCATACGTGCACAACTGAAAGCAGCTCCAACATTCTCGGCTTTTGTTACTTCTTCAAATGCTATTGCTGCACTTGGTAGCTCTCAGATCCCAGCTGCATGCCTGCCTCAGTTATGATTCTATATATCCTGCCCCGTGCCCTCGTGTAAAAATAATATATAGCATGTATGATGCACGCTCGGTGGTACTGGATGCTTATATATCGTACTTATGTTGTAACAAATAAAATTGTTGTGGACTTGCTTGTGCGCAACAAAATAAATTTGGATTTTCGGGAAAACACGCGCATCCTGTCAACCAGTTTCCTAAAACCGGATCCGACGTCTTCAATCAAGTAAAAATAGTATTTCAGCATTTCGTACCTCACTTGAGCCGAGCGGAGCCAGGGGGTCAATCTATTGAGAAAAAGCATATAATAATTGACTTGTGGTTCCTGTCCATGTTCTATGAATTTTACAATGAGAATCTAGACCTTTTTAGTCTTAATTTCGGAATTATCTCTCTTATCCCTAAAACTCAGAATGCTACTACTATTCAGCAATACTAGTCCATCAACCCGTGCTCGCATGGGTTAGAATCAAGATTCGTTAGTGTTTTTTGTTTATTCTCTAATAAAATTAGAGGTACTTCAAATTGTATGTCATTTGATTTTTTGGACACGAAGTTTGACCACTCATCTGATTTAAAAATTTATAAAAAAATATCATTTCTTTTGTGGTGGCTTCCTTTGTTAATATAAATAAAAGTTCTTCAAGACTGACCTAAATTTGACTATGTTTGCCCAAATGTTTTGAATAACTTGAGTGATCAAACTTGAGAGATAAAAAAAAAAGTCAAACGACTTACAATTTGAGATCAAGCACTCTATAGTCTCTTTCCAATTTTGATAGACTTATATTTAATTAATTAACTAAATGTTTTTATCTACAACCATAGTTTTAATTTTGCATGTCACCTCTGTATAACTTTAGTATGCATTTGGTTGAAACAACGGCAGCTTAGCTTAAACTACAATGACTGTTGTTGCTACCCACAACTTGACATAATGTATTTAATCATTTAATCTTATTAATCCTACAATTTTTTATTCCCAAATAAAGTTGAAACTCTTGATCTTAATTATAATATCTATAATGAACTTGCTTTTGTACTGTCTATAAATAAGATTTTTTTTTGTCATAAATTACACTCATAAGTACTAATCATTTTTAACTTGCATCACATCACATAAGATCAATGCTAGAGCTTGAAATTTGAAATATATATAGGATAGGATGGGGCAACAGTTCTAATATCAAGAAGATATGTAAATTTAAATTCCTTTATTGTTTCTATAAAGGCATTAAGTTCCTTGCTATACACTGTTTACAATGTTGTGGCAACATATAGAAACTATATAAATACTGAAGCCCTTCAATTATTGAAACCTTATTCTCCCTTTAGTTCTAGTAAAGGATAAGTACATTTTTAATTATGTGATTACATTAGTTCCTAGAAAGTGCTCACAAACTATGTGATTTGGCATAACAAAATATGAATCATAATCATAAGAACAAAAATAAATTATTAGCATCTACAAAGAACAAAAGTTGGGAGTTGGGACATATATAGATCTAAATAAAAATGTAAATTGTTGACTTACATATCGATGAATTGCTCAGCATGAACATCTAAAAATAGTACAAACAACATTAAGCACACATGGCTAGTTTCTTTTGTTGCGTTAGTAGAAACATGTCGCACTTCATGGATTAAAAAAACACCTAAGAAATTGAGTGTTGTATTGTAACTTTGACTACAATATAAAAGTCTCATTTTGAGGATTCATTTGAGACTCATTTTGTGTATCTTTGGCTAGAGGGAACTATGGAATATAGGATATCTATATTTGGAAATCCAATAAATGAGGTTCTTAGAGGCAAATTTTGTCACTGAAATCTCCATTCCTATAAGACCAGATTGGTCATGTGCATGTGGTAGTACTCAATTTGTTTTGATATTTTTCAATATACAAATCTTTAATTTGCCAATGTTTGTTAGTATTCTTTTTTATAAACATCTAGTGTCTCATGTCATACCATGTCCCTTCATAATCTAGTAGAGAAAACAACAAAACAATAACCACATATTTTTGTGGGATTTTTGTAAAGTGGTTTAAATAATTCATGTTGTTGTGACTGGAAGCCACTACTAACATATATGATTATTATATCCATGTGTCCTCCTAAAATTAAGCCAAAAAGGATGATTAGATCCCCTCACAACCAGGAGCACTTCTAAATCTAACTTAACCCTCATAGGGTGCATCCTCACAAAAATTCTCCCATCAATATTTATGTTCTCCAAGATTCCTTGATCTCAAATAACATAAATGGTGGACTGTTGTCAACCCAAATTGAATGCACACAAAGGAAGATTTAGGATATCACTACATTTAGTATGTTGATGGTGAATCTATTGGATGTTGATTTTTATTGCTTGCCCTATCTAGAAAATCATGGTTTTGTCTACATATTTTATTTGGGCTGCTTGTTGTGCCTCCATAGTATCATGATTGAAGGTATTGACAATGGAACAATTGGCTTCCTTTTCAAAAGTGCACACATATCATGGTTCCTGGTAGATCCCTTATTTCAATCTTAACTTGTACCTCTTTGGGTTTTTCTTTTGTTAGAAATTCAAACACAAATAGTATAATATGAGTACAAATTAATAAGTCAGTTATCGTGGTTTAGCTTCAGCTTTCTTCTACATTTACTTCAATAGTAGTGATCAATTTATTTTTTAAGTGGATTCTTGCAATCATCACTACATGAGATATAGTATCATCCAAATGTTGTACTTGTTGCCTTGACACTAAATAGTTTTCTCATAAGTATGTGTATATCATTCATTTGTATGAAAGTTTTTTCAAAAGTAGTGCATATTGGTCAAACTGATGCTTACCTGATATGATTTTCTAACAAAATCAAATTCAATTGTTCTTTAGTAATAATGCGTTGATTTGGCTCTCCAACCATTTGTTGTAGTGGTCATCAATACGTCTCTCTTATATATAAGATCATCACTGGAATATTTTTTTATATAAAAAGAATTATGTAAAATTGGTGGTGAACATATTAAAATATAATAAATAACATTATGAATTTTCTGTACCTATTTTGTGCTTGGTCTAACTATTGTAGGTACATATACGCACTTAGAGGAGGTGCACATCTAATCTAATCTGATCCAAATAAAGATGCGTACCTGTTTAACTTGCTTGACCAAAGGAACATAAGGGGGCATTCCCTTCACGCACGCTCCTGATCAGTACTACTTCGCAGGAACACCTAGATTTCTCCTGCATGTCGAGGATGGTCTCTATTGCCTGCCCGCACACTCTCCATTGCTCATCTCGATGCATCTCTAGCCGCCTCAGTACCTTTGGTGATGGAAACAACATTGTAGACGGCGGAATCGAGATAGATTAAATGGGTTACCGTGTGCATAAGGGTTAATATTATTATATTGTTAAATGGAAGAGGTGGGTAATTCACGAATAGATATAAGGGGAAATTTTAAGTTTTTTAACAATATAATGCCAACGGTGGAGAAATATGTAGGGAATTTAATAAATCTAATGGTTACGGTTGATCGAGACCTACCAATTGATGGCTTGATCTTTCTAATTTTTGTGAGAATTTCTATTATATCTTTTTTCTTAGAGCTTCTAGTAAGAATTCAAGTGGAGCGCCTTTGGAGCCTCCAATTAGTAATTGATAACCCATGGACGATTCCCTAAATTTTCAGCATCTGAACAAAAAATTGCAAGTCTTGGTCAGCAAGGATTATATTGAGACTTATATATATTCAACATAATTCAACGGTCTTGCTTTTATTTTTCACTATTTGTTCCTTGCTCTAATATAATCTCACCTGAAGTTGTACTAACCATGCCAAAACAATATGTAAATTAGTGTTCAGAGAAGACAAAATAAATTGTAATTATGGGATGACCAAATTTAGTATATCCTAGAGAGAAATCAAATTGTAATTATGGGATACCAAGATGGCCCACACCTGTAGTCTTCATATCAATAGGTGTGCTAGTGCCATGGACGCCGGAGGTCATGGGATTGGTGGTTTGCGTGTTCCCAGCTGTCTTGCGTATCGGCTGCCCGTCTTGCACGTTGGCAAATGCAACATGGATGCATACTTGTACGGTGAGTGTACTCGTGTGCCTCGGTCCGGTGCTCAAACGGCTTTGGGTCCGCAGGTGAACAGATCTGAGGACCACGCCGACATGCTGGCTGCTATATTCACGTCACGAACCCAAGGGCACGGCTGACACCGGCAAGCCTGTGTCTACCGGCGATGGTCTTGTCATCTCGAGCATCTTGGCTAGAATTGTGACACGGCCAACGTGGGTACTGCTGTGCAAGGAGAAGATAATAATTAGATTAGTTTTCTCACCCATAATGGACGATGACAGCCATCACTCTTTCTTGATCCCTTCTCCTTGTCCATATGGTCCTTCTTGCCTTCTTGGTCATGGCTGCTGGCCCCGATGCAGATCAGCTGCGAGGCGCCGCCAGGGCAGGATTAGCTGATATGCAGATCAGCTGCGAGGCGCCGCCAGGGCAGGATTAGCTGATATGCAGCAGCAGATGCACGGCCTAGGCCTCGGAAGAGTTTGGACGATAGTAGGGAAATAATATGTTCATTATCTTTTCTTTGTACGTAAGCATTGGAACAAATATATTAATTATCTTTTGTTTGTACGTAGGCATTGGAACAATGGATTCATCTTTTTCTTCTTCTTTTTTCTATAAATATATTAAATGGCAAAGTGGGTAATTTTTTTGAAAATCAAACAGATCTAATCTAACGGTTAAAGATCGTCAAACCTATAGATTTAATGGCCGGATGCTTCGATTAATGTGAGAATTTCTAGTATTTATCTTTTTTACTAGCGCATCTGGTAAGAATTAACGTGGAGGCTTCATTGGAGCCTCCAATTAGTAATAGCAAAGTGGGTAATTTTTTGAAAATCAAACAGATCTAATCTAACGGTTAAAGATCGTCAAACCTATAGATTTAATGGCCGGATGCTTACGATTAATGTGAGAATTTCTAGTATTTATCTTTTTTTCCTAGCGCATCCGGTAAGAATTAACGTGGAGGCTTCATTGGAGCCTCCAATTAGTAATAGTAAGATATGTTCATTATCTTTTCTTTGTACGTAAGCATTGGAACAAATATATTAATTATCTTTTGTTTGTACGTAGGCATTGGAACAATGGATTCATCTTTTTCTTCTTCTTTTTTTCTATAAATATATTAAATGGCAAAGTGGGTAATTTTTTGAAAATCAAACAGATCTAATCTAAGGGTTAAAGATCGTCAAACCTATAGATTTAATGGCGGATGCTTCGATTAATGTGAGAATTTCTAGTATTTATCTTTTTTTAGCGCATCGGTAGAATTAACGTGGAGGCTTCATTAGAGCCTCCAATTACTAATAGTAAGATAGACCAATTTGTGTCCTTAATGTTAGTTTCAAAATTTTTTCTGAAAGTGGGAACTAACAGATCGAATAAAGTAGCTAAGGCAGGTTGTGAGTCCGACTCGGACTACTTTCATGCCGGTAGGAATATCATGGAAGGAGTAGTTATTCTACATAAAACTATCCATGAATTACATACCAAAAAAAGGAATGGAGTCATTTTCAAAATTGATTTTGAAAAGGCCTATGACAAAAGTTAAATGGTCCTTAAATGACGGCAAACACTACGCATGAAGGGTTTTTCCTCCAAATGGTGTAGATGGGTCCATAACATGGTCACAGGTGGAAGTGTAGGGGTAAAAGTTAATGACGACATTGGCCCTTACTTTCAGACAAACGGGGACTTAGACGGGGTGATCCCTTGTCGCCTATCTTGTTTAACATCGTTCTTTGACATGCTAGCTCTTCTTATTAATGGAGCAAAAGCGATGGTCAAATAAGAGGGTTATCCCACACCCGATTGATGATGGCTTATCTATTTTTACAATATGCAGATGATACCATCATCTTTTTAGATCATGACCCGAACAAGCAAAAAATTTGAAACTTTTGCTCTGTGTTTTTGAACAACTCTCGGGGCACAAGATCAATTTCCATAAAAGCGAAATCTTTTGTTATGGTGTCTGCCAAAGAGATGGAAAATTATTATACAACACTCTTTGGTTGTAAGGCTGGGGTCTATCCTTTTAGATATTTTGGTATCCCAATGCACCATAGACAACTTCTAAATTCCGAATGGAACAAAGTGGAGGAACGCTTCGAACAAAAACTTTCTTCTTTGGAAAGCTAAGTATACGTCCTATGGGGGAAGGCGGTATTACTAAATTCAGTATTAAGCGACCTCCCAATGTTCATGATGTCCTTTTTGAGATTCCAAAAGGAGTCCTCAAGAATCTTGACAAATTCAGATCAAGATTTTTCGGCAAGGTTCTGGGGTAGACATAAATATAGACTTGCTAAATGGGATATTTTATGCCGCCCCAAGGATCAAAGGTGGTCTTGGAATTCTTGATTTGCAGATTCAAAACAAATGTTTATTAGCCAAATGGATTGTTAATCTTATAAATACGAGATGCTTTGTGGCAATCTTTGCTCGGGAATAAATATTTGCATTCAAGTCTCTAACCCAAGTATCGACCAAACCAAATGACTCTCATTTTTGGAGGCCTCATGCATATCAAAGATGAGGTGCTTGCTAGAGGCTTGTTTTATGATAAAAAAGATGGAACCATGACAAGGTTACGGGATGATACTCGGTTAGGTGATAAGCCTCTCAAACTTAGATACCCGAGCTTATATAATATAGCTAGGGATCGTCATGCAACTTGATTTCTAAAGTTATGTCCTCAAACCCCCTCAATGTTTCTTTTAGGAGAGCTTTGGTGGATAATAACCTATTGGATTGGCTTAGCCTTGTAGCACAGACCTCTAATGTGAATCTGGTGGATGGAAAAAGACTATTTTAAATGGCTCTTATCCAAGTCTTGAGTTTTCTCGTCCGGTCTATGTATCTTGATGCTATAGATACAAATCCACCATTCCAACATAGGAGGGTCGGAAATGGAAAATACCTCTAAAAATAAAAATCTTCCTACGGTTTGTCCAAAAGGTGTCATTTTGACAAAAAGACAATGCGGCTAGGAAAAGCGGATGGGGAGTCGAAATGCGAATCTTTGTAATTCGAATGAGACGATTAAACATCTCTTTTTTGACTCGCCCATTTGCCAAGATGATTTGGAGGATTATTTTCTATGCTACTAATCTAACACAACCCGTTTACGTAAACCATATGTTTGGTATTTGGCTCATTAACCAGCATAAGCGAGGCTAAGTCTCGATTTGGGTTGGGGTGGCTGCTCTTTTTCTCGGCGATCCGGAGGTGTCGTAAAGACATTATTTTTAAAAAATTGAAATCTAACTCTATTATGCAAGGTTATCTTCGAGGGGAGCTTATTGGCTACGTTCACAGGCCGATTGCAGCGTCTTGAGCAAACAAAAGGAAGCCCTCGTGTGTTTGAGCAAGCGTTTAGAAATGATTGCTTTAGAAATTTCTAATAGAGGGTGGAAACATCTTTTCCGTTTGTTATAATTTCCATGTCATTGTTAAAGACATTGGAGTTTTTCTTGCTTTTCGACCATTGTAATAATTGGTACGTGTACATCTACGGATGTAGAGGCCGGATTGTATTATCCATTATCTAAAAATAATTGACTTGTGGTTTTTTTTCTTATTTTTTCATGTTTTGTGTCCCCAAATACGTCATCCATACATAATTTTCTTTGTCACCAACATCGGGCGTGTTTGATATGGGTCACTTCCTTGCGGCCGTGCCCGTGGGAGCCATGTGCTCGTGTTTGATATCATGGGACTGTTCCTCGGCCCGGCTCCATGCGATGCAAATTCCACTCTCTCGGCTCGCGCCGCACGCTCCCCATTTGCGTTTTCACGGAGCACGGCTCGTCCGCCGCTTGAGCTCGTCTCTACGGTCACCTCCTACTTCCCCTCCACCTCCACGGTCGCGCCGGTCATGGGTGGCTCGCCCGGCGACCGGGGGGGCGGCACGGCAGCGGCCATGGCGCGGACCTCCCACGTCCGTGCCAACGCCGCGGCGGCGATGGTCGGGGCCGAGTTCGGCACGCCAGCGCGCTTGCTGCGGTGGTTGTCGGTGGGCGGGGTGGAGTCTTGGCGTCGATGGCGACATGGGGACGCGTCGACGGGCATCGACTCGGCGGGCGCCTTGACGCCGCTGGCGTCGTTAGCAGCGCATACCGCGGATCCGGGCGAGCTGGTCGAGAGACGGCTGAGTCGGACATGCTATCGAGGAGAGGGCGGAGACCCGGACCCCGCGCCCGTCATCGTAGAAGAGCTCGAAGGTGTTGCTCCCCTCACCTCCCACGCCATTCCCCTCTCTCACCGCTCCCCGCTCACGACTTCCACAGCTCCATGACACACCGGTGGGTTGCTTCTTTGGAGCGCCGGATCCACTCACACCGAGGGGTGGCGGGCGGAGCTCCCCTGCGCTGCCGCTGCGCTCGTGGCGGCGGGCCGGCCAGCTCCCATGCGTCGGCGCGCCAACGGCGATGCTCACCACCGCGGCAGTTCTTAGCGGCGGCGCCCGGCGGACATGTGGCGCGCACGGTGCCCGCGGTAGGAGTTCTCGGGCTGGCGGCGCTCGGTGGACTTCGCGGACGGGTAGCCCACGCGGCGGAGGCTCCTTGCGCGGAGCCGAGCAGCTCCGCATCAGCGAGCTCTTGGTGGTGCTCACCACCGCGGTGGGTGTGTTCGATGAAATGCCAAAGAGGGGTGGGGGTGGTAAGGCCACCGAATGCCAATTGCAAGGTCACCCTATCCTGGCACGTGTGATATCAAACACGATCCACGAGCTGGCTCATCTCATGCAAAGAAATCAAACAAAGGGTATGTGCGATATGAGCGGCCATGGCTGTGGGGGCACGGCCGGCGAGCCCGGCCCTCCACGGCTCTGAAATCAAACACGCCCATAATCTCTCTCTAGCATTCGTGGGTTCGGGTAATGTGGGTTCGGGTTTTTGGGTTTGATTTCGGGTTTCGTGGTAGGTTTAATTTTCCATCCTAGCCATGAGTTTTGGGTCCTGAGGGTTTGGGTTTAGAATGATTTTCGGGTCTAACGGGGGTTTGAGTTTGGTTTTAGGTTTAATTTTCCAACCTACTCGTGGGTTTTTGGGCCCTATGGGTTCAGGTGTAGAATGATTTTTCACCCACGGGTTTCGGGTCAGCAGGTTTTTGGGTCCTGTGGATTCGGTTTTGGGTTTGGTTTTGGGTTTGGTTTCGGGTTTGGCTTCGGGTTTTTGTAATATGTTAATAATAACTTGTTTACTTGGATTATTAAATTTATACAAAGTTGACTCGTGGAAGTATTTATTATTTGTTGTCTCTTGTTTATACATGTGAAAGCGTTGCATATATATCCGCAGGCGGGTATTCATTCGGGTTCCGATTATTCGTTTGGGTTTTGGGTATCCGCGACTTTAGTTTTCGTGATGGATTTCCGCTATAATCGGGTTTCGATTTCGGGTGCACGGAGACTCTACCCCGCCCATTGCCATCCTTAAAGGGAAAGCTTGGCCGCTATAAAGCCGTTCTCAATAAATGATTTCACCTTCGAGTTTTTGAAGGGGTGAAATTTACAAAGAAACAAACATGTCTCTCTCAATAGATAATTTCGTTATACTATTTCATAGGGTTATTTTTTGCTTTTTGGGTCCCAGGTTATCTCTCTTCCTTTTCCTTCTCTTCCCCACCGCTAACTAAATGAGAATGAAGAAGTCACATGATAAAAACGAAGGAGAGGCTCTTCATGGGATATCACTTTCGCTTTCCAACATTTTGGAAACAACGCTCAAAGGTTTCGTAGGGATGAAATGTCATCTGCTCACTCCTCCCAATTTAATGAAACAGCATAATTTTGAAAAATATTATTATTTAATGAAACTTCGTTAAAACTACACATCACACACTAATTTAAATCCTAGAATAACTCTACCCAATGTGGCCTTGTTTAGTTGGCAAAAATTTGTAACCCAACGTGCCATTCACGTAAGTACTATAAGCTCTTTCAATCCCGCGTGCCTGCAATTCAAAATCCAGAAATGTCCCGGAATCTTTGTCCGTTCCTCTTCCTTTTCAATCCCGCAGTAATATTTAGGAAGCTATGGTCTTAATAATATTTACAGCCACGGTGTGCCGCCCAGCTCCGGCGACCATCCCACAAACGTAATTCAGGATATACATAGCAAGGGCATAAAGAACACGGGCAGGGTTATTTTGTTGAATTACCCCAATAGGTAACCTGTCCACGCTACATTTGCATTGTGCAGATTTACTGAGCCTGATGGATTGGTAGCATGACATGGAAAAGGGGCATCATAAGAGATGTCGTTTTGTTTTCTGCAACTTTACTTCCTCGGCGTCGTCCGAGGTTCTACTGAACGACCCACAGATGGCGGGGCATGTACAACCCACGGCGGCGGTCGTGCGAGAACCTCGGATTTAACATACTGTCTGGCAGATATAAAGACAACTCATACAACCCGCGAGACAGACGATCCGTCTCTAAGCTATTTAATGCTTTGCATGTAGCTTAAGATCAACTATATATGCATTTGTGTATACTATTGTGTGGCTATTTAATTGAATAATATCAAACATAAATAATACAAACTTGATTACAATAAATTTTAGGAATCATAATATAAAGAATTATGTTATATATAGTTCAGTACCAATAAAACCCTAACCTTCAAAACTTATTTTTAGAACAGAAATTTAAACTAAAGCATGCAATATTATGGATATACTGCATAAAGAATTTCACATGGATTCCATAAAGTCCAAATTTTCCTTTTTATAATTTTTTATATGATTTTATATGATATTCCAAAGCTCAGCCATTTAAAACATGAGATAAGAGGAAAAAAACCATATAGGACAAGGACTTTACATCGGAGACCCTGAGTTTTCTGGAAATAAATGAGGCCTAGATCTGAAATTTCTTCTCTCTAGCATTATTGCACTAGAAACCCTGAGAGAGAAATAAAATTACGCAGGCGCCCTTCTTCTTCCTTTCTTCTCCTTCGATGGAAACAGATGAAACCGACGGTGATGGGAAGAGATGCACTTGCTGAGTTTTGCGGGGGGGAAGGGCGAGGCGCACGAGAGGAGGCGCGGGGATCCAGCCCGCCGCGGCGGCGAGAAGACGGACTGTACAACGCGTTCTTGTGCGGTCTGTTCGGCATCGGGCAGCGGGACCGAGTCGTCGACTCGGAGGCGGCAGCGAGCCGTCTCTGCACGCGGGGTGTTTTTGCAAAATTACCGTTATATAGGCGGCTCATACAGGCGGGTTGTACATGCCCTAAGGGCATGTTCAACTCATAGACAAGCGATTAAATGCAGTATGTTCTTGGAATTTACAACATAGACAGCCCATACAACCCATAGACTAAAAGGGGTGTCTTTTTAGCTGTCTACAAGTTGTTTAAATGCTTGCATTCAACCATGAAAGTATATGTCGATTTTAGAAATTTTAGAAATTACATATTTGGTAAATAACCCAATTGAACATGATAATACTGACAATCTGACATACATGCAGCCATCAATTTAGCTCCAAATCACTTGCAGGAAAAAGAAAGATAGATGAGTTCGGACCCAAAAAAATTTTAGTTCCAAACCACTGACGATGCACCTGACATTGCATCCTGCAATTGATTTTTTTCTCGCACACCATTGACGAGGACGAGGGCGGCGCTGCCGGCCATCGTCAATGAGGCTGACGATGGAGCGGTCGCCGAGTGCGCGTGTTGTTGCAGATATGGACCTCGTAGCACCGGCGGGATCTGCATGGACGAGGCAAGCACCAGACGGGATCTGTATGGACGAGAGAGACGAGGGAGTATGCATGCGGCGAGAGTTGCGCTGTTGAGGAAAATCTTTGCGCGCCCCGCACCAGATCCACAACTCGACGATGAGTTTGTACAACGCGGCGTCTCTCGTCACTTCAGGCCTTGGAGCACGAGCCATGCTCGTCGTCTCGCGAACAGACGGGTCGAGCTCGTCTCCACGGAAACAGGGTTCACTTTGTAAAATATACCACATATAGACAGGGTATAATGACGGGTTGTACATGCCCTAAGGCGGTCATCTCTGGGGTAGTACATGCATCTCGATTCATGAAATTCCCATGTTTGTATCTCTATATAATACTAGTACCTTTGTGTATTAATTAATGCTGCTTTCAGATGCATTGTACTCCTTGATTTCTCTGTCTGAGGTAATAATAATTAACTGCTGCTATGTAATAACAATAATGACCCTGCGTGCTGCTTTTAGTTTCGTATTCGTAATAAGGCAACCAAAATTTCACGCTGGTTGGGGAATGGGGATGAAGGGCAGCACGCTCACTATGCACTCCTTAATTTATTTCGTCAGCGCGTTACATATACCGTCAATCAACAATTTCAACACTACTACTGCTCCATGAATCTCCTCAAAGAAACGACGCATTAATTTGCCACGGCCATCAGGGAGTGGACACGCACAGCATCCTGATCGTTCGTTGGCTGGCTCGCGTGGGGAAACATTGAGCCCCCGATTGAATCCCTCTTGGCCCAGTGCAGACCTATGGAATAGAAACATGGTGGAGGAGCACCAGCCCTGCTGCTGCCAGTGATGTACATACACGTTGGGTGCCATAGATGAACAAATTGTACGGTAGCTGTGCTTTGGGTGTCATACTGTGACTGCTATGGCATCGGAGCCTGAAGATTCAGTATTGTCGGATAAGGAATATGAGACTGTTTTTCTCGTGTGGGCAACAAGCCCAGCTCTCGTTGGGCCGGAGAAGACTGGCCCAGTTAAGCTGTCCAGCCCACAAGATAGAAGATGTGTGCGTTGTGTGATTGGTTGGCAGCGTTGGCCCCTGTGACATCCCCAAGACGTGCATCGCATGGAGCTGCTGCTATTCTATCAGGTATGGTCAAAGCCTTGGGCTTGTCTTTGCTTCGCTAGTCAACCTACTCCGTGCAAACATTTTACCAGATTTGGGAACCCAAGTCCCTGTTTTGATTCTCTATCTACTACGTACAGTAGTGCACAACTTCAGTAATCAGAAATTCAGATTTCAGAACCAGCAAGGCGGAGTCGACTGGCTGAATTTTGGTTATGCATCTGCCCTGTTTCAGTTGTGCCTGGTGTTTTGTATGTTCGAGAATCTTGCTGCTGCGCCACCAGTGCTGTTTCACTTGATTGGATTCCAGCAATGGCGCTAGCACGCTTCTTGTTTACTTCGGATCAATGGTACTCCACGAATGACGTCACGCCTTACATCCACGTTAGAGCTAGGACAAGAAGACTAGCTCAATAGCCCAATCGTGCAACAGCTTGTCTGCTCATTTTGTTCTAAATGAATATTATTTTATTATTATATGGGTCCCGCCACCACATCTCATGTCTTCCTCCCTCTTCCCAGCTGTTACTGAAACTTCCTGTCGCCGAGCTAATGAGCTATGCACAGGGGCGGCATGGTTAGCGCGCGAGGCGAGTGGCCATTGCGGGCATAGGCAGCGCGTGGAGGCGTGGCCGGCCCGCATGAACACAATGAGAACAAAACAGGGCGGCGAGGTGGTCTAGCTGCGGCGGCGCGGTGGCGTTGGTCGACCTCATCGGGTCGGCGCGAGAAGGCTGACTGCGGTGGCACTCACCGGACCGGCGTGCGGAGGCGGAGATGCAATGGGGCGCAGCAACGTCGAGCTCAACGGGTCAGCGTGTGTTCGCTGAGTTGCCGCTTGGCGCTTGATGGCGTCGGGCTCGCCGGGTCGAGCGCGAAGCCGAGCTGTGGCGGTGTTGACATTTCTTAGCGCAATCAAAGGAAAGCAGGTATAAAACCCATCCTAATAAAAGCGCCCGAAATGTGCCGCCGACATTCCCAAGTAAACCACCATGTCGGTGATCGAAATGGGATTGTCAACGGGATAGATCTTGCCATCTTAGATATTTCATCATAGCGCGCGATCTATCATTGTAGCATTTCACCGGAAGTATTCGAGGGTATCGTTATTTATATTTTCCCTAAGGAAGGCATGTGATTAATAAATTAGCATGGCATCTGAATAGAGGAACATGTGTTTGCTTAGACCAAAATGTTCATAAGGGGGGTAGCGATAACGGTTCATGGATAGTGTGACACACACTTAAGAATCCACCCGACAAAAGGATAAAGAAAATAGATAAAGAATAAATGAATAACCTAATGGAGTAATTCTAATGTATCTAGTCATGGCCATACAAATAAATAGTTAGGATCATATGCAAACTGATTTAATCATGGTTAGGTCTAGGATACTTGAGGGAGACTCCCGGGTGCCATACGACCCAATAGAAGCATTCTGAACTCCTACAGCACACACGAGCGTGGGGGATTTCAAAGGGACGGTCAAGGCTTGTCACGACCAAGCCGCCTACCCCCCTCAACCGTGGCGTGCACTCATATCCGTAGGTGTCGTAATACCCGGGCACCATGCCCGCATATCAAACACTACTCTTGTCCTCCCGGGATCCCCACTTCGTCGAATGGACGGACTAGAACAAGAGCAAACCCGAAGGAACAACGAGCGGTTATCCCACCTCTAATCAAGTTAGGCATATGATGATCGATGATGAACTGAGATGAACATGTCAAGATTATGATATGTAAACTATATGCTAGTTCATATACCAACACAAGAACATGAACAAGACTATACTCTAGTTCATAAGTTAGGCCAAGAACATAGATATAAGACTTGCAAATAGAAGAATGCTCCATAGAGAAGATATATTACCAAAGCACTTTCTTCTAGGAGACAAGCCCTCCTTGTAGCTCTTCTACTCCAAGTGCTAACCAATAACTAAGAAGAAGAAGAAAGTAGAAGAAGTAGAAGAAAAGAGAGAGGTAGAGGTGGTAGAGAGAGATTCTGCTGGTTTCTTTGGACTCCAAGTGGTGTGTGTTGAGAGAGGGAGAGAGGGGGCCTACTTATACACTTGGAGGAGGGGCCTAAGTGCTAAATTACACAAAAACCGGCCTGGTAAATCTTCCTAAACTGCGCAAACCGACCATCCAAGGGCGGGAATCCCCATTTGGCAGGTGTATGAACCGCCTCCCCGAGGCTGGGCGAACCGCCTCCTCGGGGAGGGTGCGGCGCGCGGGTGGTGCGCGCACGCACCCCCAGGCTCTACCTGGCCGGGTCTCGGTGGGGTGTCGTCTTCCGTCTGGCGAAAAGTTGTGGGCGGGCTTTGCTCGGCCCGGTTTTGATGTTTTGGGTCGATTTGCTCTTGGGCTTGAGTTTTGCAATAATGCGCTTTCCGGATGGCGTGCTTTGGTCGATTTTCCACTTGCTTTTATTATAAATCTGCAAAATAAAATACAAGACTCTACAAGTGGAATTTATTAGTGATAAATGTATATGAGTATAAAAGGTATAGTTTTACTCCCTTTATGGTAGTAAGTTGACGGAAAAAAATATGTCATTGGTTACCGTCAACAAACTCCCCAAGCTTACCCTTTGCGTCCTCGAGCAAAAGAGATAAGTACTTGGTTGTTGATCAGGAGTCGCTACTATGCCGATTACGTTTTACAAGTGCGGGGTTATAATAAGATTTTCTACTAGAGTTTGAATAAAATGGCACATCTTTTTCCCACCCTTTATTACCTTTCATCGTAGCGGGGCTTTCTAGCTTTCTCAAAGCCTTGGGCGGTTGCCGGATAGAACGGTTATAACAGAGGTGCTTATCATTCATCATTTTGATCAACTTTTATCCGAGTTTTTATTTAGATAATATATATTTTTTTCGAGAAAGTATGGGCTTTATTGCTATATCATTTTTTTTTTGGAGAGGTGGGCTCTGCTTCGCCCTAGACTTTGTCTTTTATTTCCTCTCTTTTCTTCTTTTTTTTTTTTTTAGAGATGTGGGCTATACTCGCTCTCGGACACTTGTCCATTTTTCATCTCATTCTTTTTTTTTTTAGCATAGGCCTTCTCTTTTCAAAGTATAGATTCCGGATGCAAAGTCTCTCTTTTGGGACGAAGTCATAGCAAATCCATTTGTACCATATCATATTTGGCAACAACTTAGGCGAGATAGAGCCTATGCAACCCACTTGAATCAGGTTTTCAGGATGAGTTTTTAGAATTAGCCACTAAATCCAAACTTTAGAAATTGAATTATAAACTAGGCACGAGGCAAAGCATAAGACAGAGCAACTATTCATCATTTCAACAAGGGACTAAGACTAAACATTTTTATAGCTCATATATATAAGCATTAAGGCACAAAGAAGAGCTACTTATTCTGTTTTTTGGATTTTTTTTTTTTTTTAGATGCAAGGTTGCTGAAATGTAAACATGCTAAAATAAAATAAAATTTGATGAAATTAAATATGCAATGCAATGATACTGCGGGGGTCCTCCCCAAGCTATCACGGAGGCCCTTGATCGGGATCGAAGCCTTGGTACCTCTAGAATGCTTCCTCGCGTGCGTTGCGAGTAGCCATGTTGGACTCAATTGAGTCCATCTCTGCGACTTTCTCTTTGCTCCCGGTTCTTTGCCCAGCATGCGGTGCTTTGCACATGGGAATTGGCGTGTGCTCAATGTTCCTAATCTTGCGGACGTCGAGGAGTCTTCTTTGCAATTTGGATCGATAGCCTCCACCCCTTGTGGTGGATGCACATCTTTGGGCTGGTGGGGGGCATATCGTCGGGGTGTCGTCAAAGTCAAATCTGTTGGCCCTCCATGATTACGTGTCTCCTTGAGACCACTCGATGGTGCGGTGCAGGCGGCGGCTCCCACCTAGGATCATACCGGGTATTACCCTTGGGGTCCCCATAGGATGAGGCCATCTTTGCACGGAACACCCGGTGTGAGGCGTAGGCTGTGGCTGTGGCATGAAGTAGGGCCCATGGGAGGAGGATCCGACATCCAGGTCTCCGACACTACGTGAGGAACCGATGGGGGTATCTTTCTGCGCAAGCTATCCAGCGATCTCGAGCTCAAATGTTAGTACGGCTTTTATACAAGCGTAAGTCGGGTTAGGTAACCGAACTATAGTTGCATAGCCGAGGAAAAAGATGACCAAGCTCGCCCAGATGGTAAAATCTTAACTAAGTGCCCCTGCACAAGCTGCGCATTGAGTCCAAAAATCCACGGGTGTGGAAATGTACTCTGTTTGCTGATTTTCCAAAGCTCCAATCGCGAAGCGAGGCGTGTGATAAGAGAGATGCGGTGTGCGAGGAACGGCAACTTTTGTGATAATATGTAAAGGTTCTGCACATCTCTACCACTGGAGCTATCTTTTCCTTGTGGACAATAGCATAGAGTAATTTTAATTCAACCTCATTCACCCATCTAACCCCGTGTCTAGAAAACAAAGTCATCGAGATCCAGCGATGGATAAATCTAAGTGATGGGTCTTTGGATCTGCGAATGGCGAGGTTTGAAAGTACGGTCTCATGAGCACGGATATCTCCTCCCAAAAGTGATTTCTAACAAAGCGGGGAGAGCAGTATCTAAGTTCATTGCACATCTATAACTAAAACCCCGGTGACGAGCTAGGTCCGCCCACGTAACATGATAAAGTGTACCAAAGAGGCGGAAAGAAATTTCCTATTTGGTCCTCTACTAGTGTGCATAAAAACTGAATTGTCAGGAGGCGAGAACCTTCCTCCTCGAGAGGTGGAATATCCTGCCACCCGACTGCTCTCCAAAGGATAGGAAACTCATTGTCCATACCTGTTTGTTCGAGGAGCTCGGGGTCGATTCGGGCGTGTCTTTGGAACACACGGTCCTTGAGTAGGAGATATGCTTGCATCTCCGATCTCCACGGATGTCGAGGTACAGCGCGCCGGCCGTCGATTGTCGGGGGAGCTTGAGCTTCTTCCTCCCCGGCGGGTGCAGTGTCTTCTTGCATGGGAGAGCTTTCAAGGTCGTCGAAGTTGAGGGCGTGCTTGTGCTTGTATGTCGTGAGCTGTGTCTTGATGACCGCCTCAACCCGCTGAAGATCTTCCCAGCTTTCTTCATGGCTACTGCAAAAACGATTGATCGAGACCTCGGGTGTGCAAGGGTTAGATGAAAGTATGGACTTTCACACCCGCGATCTTGCTTGGCACGATGTTTTTGGTGGAGAAAATGGAGTGTAGAACAAGTGGGAGAGAGTGTGAGAGTGAGAGAGAGTGAAAATGAGGGGTGTGTGGTCTTACCGGCGCTCGGGCTGTTTATAGCCCGAGCCAGCGGCCGGGCCGCTCCACTAACGGCTGGGAGCCGTTGGCGGGCGGGCGGGCGCGGCGTTAGGGCGGGTGCACCTTGGGGTGCGCGCGCACTTGCGACCGGTCTTGCCCGACTTTGGCGGGCGTGCTCCGATCACGAAAAGTTCGTGACCGTTGTTTGCTTGGCTAATTTGTTCGACCCGTTTTCTCCCCTTTTGAAATTCTCCAAAAATTTTCAAATATAAATCTATTTTTGAATAGAAAAATTATTTTAAAAATATTTTTATTTATACTTTTTCTGTAGAAAATATTTTTTCTTTATTTTTCATGAAAGAATTTATTTTATTTATGAAAAATTTTTTTTTTTAGTTTTCAAAAATATTTTCTTATGTAATAGATATTTTTGTTTATTTTGATAAAAATATTTTATAAAACACATTTTTTTGAATATACCCCATTTTTTTTTCCTTTTTGGATATACCCCATTTTTTTTTTCTTTTGGATATACCCCATTTTTTTTTTTCTTTGGGCGGGTTATTTATAGTCGGCTGTCGACTCTCCCCTCCTTCTTGGGGGGAAGCACACACCTCAGGGGGGTCTCGGAGTCGATTCTTCAACACTCCACACGGTTTTGATGATGATGAATTCGGGTGTGTTGTTGTTGTTTGTACCCAGGAATGGGCACTTTACCGCCTTACTCTCGGCGTGGAAGACTATGAAGCCTTTTCCCATGCAGATATCGGCTTTGGCGTATAGGAGAAACGGCCTCCCTAGGAGGAGGCGTATCCTCGATGGGCCCATATCGGGATCACAAAATCTGCGGGGATGTACTCCGTCGTATTTTGACTAGTACGTCTTGAGTATTCCCTCGACCGCCTTGTTGATTGATCACGCCATTTGGAGGGCGAAGTTGGCGGGAGTAAGTGTTCCTCCATGGATTTTGTTGAAGGTGGCCTTGGACATCACGGTGATCTTGCCCCCAAGTCCACGGAATGCGTTGGCGAAGGTGTGGGGGCCAATAGCACAGTTGATGGCGGGCGTCGAGGGTCGCCCTTCTTGGCAATGAATGGCGAGCTCACGGGGATCTTCTTTAGCTCACTTTGGGTTGGCGAGCCTCGGTGATATCATGTTAAGCCCGACTCGTGCGGGACCTCGAGGTTGCCACAGGATCCTTCGAGTCGTTGGTGGCACTAAGGCGACAATGCGGGGGCTGTGTCTCTATCATTTTATTGAAGCTCGGCTGATTTTTCCACGGTGATGTCAACCCTTCGAGCTTATTGTTCACTCCCTCAAGGATCTTGTCTTGATGGCTCATCTTTTTGGTGAGATTTTCCGTTAATTTTTCGCTGGCCTAGTACGGGTCCTTCAATGATGGGCGACGGGGTTATAGTTGGAGTTGTACCTGGTTGCCTTGGAGCGATGGCTGGGCTGGTTGTTCGGCCCTGGCGAGGTTGGCGATACCGTTCTTTGTTGTTGATGAAGGCGGCTTCTTCACGGGTCTCGGGGCCGGTTATCCCGAGTGGCCAACTTCACCCACCGTCTCGCGAGGTCATGTGGCGTGCGTGGCGTAAACTGAGCTTTGGGTAGTACCATCACGTCTTTGCGCTCCTCCGGTTTCTTCAAAGAAGATTCATTTTGTGGCAAGCATATCCGCCTCCTTCACGGTATGCATGCCTTTTTGTGTTTTGGCCAAGGCTCTGTCTTCGCCCTGGCTTTGGTTTTGCCACTATTTTGTCAATCGGGGCTGTTGCACGATCGATGGTGGCGATAGGAATGCGCCACGGCGGCGGCGTCGAGTGCCCGCCGATATGGCCGTGAGACCATTGTAGAAGTTCTAGAGCACCGGCGGTTCTCCATCGTGGTGCGGGCATGCTAGAATGTATTCTTGCAGCCTCTCCCACGCCTCCGGAATGGGTTCCATTGAATTACCTGGAAATTGGCAATTCTCCCCCTCGAGGCCATTGGTTTTGCCCATGGGGAAGAACTTGGCGGGCGTGGCGAGCACTTGGCCCATCTTGGCGACTTCCTTGTCCTTGTAGAACCATTGTTTCGCCTTCCCCACTAGGGGGAGAAGGGAAGCAGTGAGCTCGATGGCGTCTGCCGCGACATCCTTGATAACAATTGTGTCGCATAGCTCCGGGAAGTGTTGGAGATGGCGTTTTGCGTCCTCGCTAGGCGATCCACGGAATGGGTGGCACGCACCATGGTGATCAGCCCGGTCGCAGCTCAAAGTTTTTGTCGCGCGCGTTCACCACCGGCCCGATGGACACGTTGGTAACGGCGGGGTTGAGAAATCGCTTGGCGGCGACCAGGCCATAGCAGGTTGCGGTTGGTGCGGGGATGTCGGTCTCACATTTGTCGGGGTTCCGGCGAAGAAGAAGCGGCCGCGAGACCGGTTCTTCCTTAGGAGTGCCTTTGGATTGGAGGTGAAGTTTTCGGCGAGAAGGAAACGACATACACTATCTGTTTTTCATCCACAACGAGGAGAAAACATAAAAGATTAGCTGTATGAGCAAATGGTAGCCGCGCACCTTTGTTCATATTCATAGCCGGCTATTTATTATTTTTTTTCACAATGCCTTCCCGACAACGGCGCCGGAAATGCTTGTTGACATTTCTTAGCGCAATCAAAGGAAAGGTATAAAACCCATCCCAATAAAAGCACCGAAATGTGCGCGTGACATTCCCAAGTAAACCACCATGTCGGTGATCCGAAATGGGATTGTCAACGGGATAGATCTTGCCATCTTAGATATTTCATCCAAGCGCGCGGATGTATCATTGTAGCATTTCACGGAAGTATTGGGGTATCGTTATTTATATTTTCCCAAAGGAAGGTATGTGATTAATAAATTAGCATGGCATCCGAATAGAGGAACATGTGTTTGCTTAGACCAAAATGTTCATAACAAGGGTAGCGATAACGGTTCATGGATAGTGTGACACACACTTAAGAATCCACCGGCAAAAAGGATAAATAAAATAGATAAAGAACAAATGAATAACCTAATGGAGTAATTTAATGTATCTAGTCATGGCCATACAAATGAATAGTTAGGATCATATGCAACCCGATTTAATCATGGTTAGGTCTAGGATAAGGGGGGAGACTCGGGTGCCATACGGCCCAATAGAAGCATTTACTTAACTCCTACAAAGACACACGAACGTGGGGGGATTTCAAGGGACGGTCAAGGCTTGTCACGACCAAGCCGCCTACCCCTCAACCGTGGCGTGCACTCATATCCGGAGTGTGTGAATACGGGCACCATGCCCGCATATCGAGCACTACTCTTGTCCCCCGGGATCCCCACTCGTCGAATGGACGGACTAGAACAAGAGCAAACCCGAAGGAACAACGAACCGTTATCCCACCTCTAATCAAGTTAGGCATATGATGATCGATGATGAACTGAGATGAACATGTCCAGATTATGATATGTAAACTATATGCTAGTTCATATACCAACACAAGAACATGAACAAGACTATACTCTAGTTCATAAGTTAGGCCAAGAACATAGATATAAGACTTGCAAATAGAAGAATGCTCCATAGAGAAGATATATTACCAAAGCACTTTCTTCTAGGAGACAAGCCCTCCTTGTAGCTCTTCTACTCCAAGTGCTAACCAAGAACTAAGAAGAAGAAGAAAGTAGAAGAAGAAAGAAGAAGTAGAAGAATAGAGAGAGAGGTAGAGGTGGTAGAGAGAGAGATTGCTGATTTGCTGGACTCCAAGTGGTGTGTGTTGAGAGAGGGAGAGAGGGGGCCTACTTATACACTTGGAGGAGGGCCTAAGTGCTAAATTACACAAAAACCGACCCGGTAAACCTTCCTAAAGCGCGCAAACCGACCATCCAAGGGTGGGAATCCCCATTTGGCAGGTGTATGAACCGCCTCCTCGAGGCTGGGCGAAACCGCCTCGGGGAGGGGTGCGACCGCACCAGGTGGTGCGCGCGCACCCCTCGGGGCTCGGCCTGGCCCGGGTCTCGGTGGGGTGTCGTCTTCGAGATCCGAAAAGTTAGTTTTGATGTTTTGGGTCGATTTGCTCTTGGGCTTGAGTTTTGCAATAATGCGCTTTCCGGATGGCGACTTTGGTCGATTTTCCACTTGCTTTTATTATAAATCTGTAAAATAAAATACAAGACTCTACAAGTGGAATTTATTAGTGATAAATGTATATGAGTATAAAAAGGTATAGTTTTTACGCCCTTTATGGTAGTAAGTTGACGGGAAAAAAATGTCGTTGGTTACCGTCAACAGGCGCATCGAGCTCGCAGATTATGCTTCGAGCTTCGACGGCCATGACGAGTTGCTATAGTTTGTTACTCTGTGTACGCGAGACGAAGAACAAAGGCAAGGACGCAAGGTTGATGGAGCTCAATCACTATTATTATTTGTCTAGTAGATCTTGTATAGGAACATCACTGTTATTATTTGTCTAGTTGTTTCAAGAATCCGATTTACTGCTAGAGATCCTTTATTGTTGTCTAACACAACTCTTGCATGTCATTTTCTCTCACTCTCTCGATCTCTTTCTTTCTATTGCTCTCCCTGTAATCTCGACCTCTTTGTTTCGATTTATTGTTAAAAAAATATCGATCAGACGCACTACCAGGCCAGACTGGTGATATGATGATGAATCCGACTTATAAGAAATGATGGGAGAAAAAGGAAAGTATTCCTCCAATCCTCCGTCGGGGGCGGGGATATCGATGTGTACGTACGTTAATTTCAATTATACTCTCTCCAATGGACGATCCTTTGTTTTGGAGCATATATAAGCCTTGTCCTCTTGGACTTTTGATCGATCTTTATATAAGCCTGACTTGACGAAACTGATGATGCAAGCAAATTTGTCTCTGCTTGATCGCTTTCTTCTTCATCAGTGTATCAACATGCTCTAAAAAACAATTAATGGCAGCTTGATCATGAAGAATCTCCCTGCAGGGCTGCTGCTGTCGTCATTTTACTTGGATTATTCTCCTAGTGTTTACCGTCGCATGCAGAAACACAACAGGTTATTCTCCTAGTGTTTGCCGCCGCATGCAGAAGTACAACCGATGGGTCTTCCTGTTGTGTACTTGTATTTTTTTTTTTGGGTTAAGAGAGTATAAATATGCTCACTATCAGTCTTCTTCATTCAACGTACTAACTTCCACCAGATAAGACGATCCAAGCAATAATGGCGCTTTCACGAATGAACCTCTCTGTCGTCCTCCTACTCATCGTCGCTCTCCTACCCGTCGTCATCATGGCAGCTCGTGGTATGTGCGCGTGATCGAACTACATGCATGTTGCAAGAAAAAATTACGAAATTTGAGCCGTTATTCGCGTGCCACTAGAAATATGACCCATAATTCTTATGCCTTATAAAATACGACCCATGTCGCACAAACTATTATGAAATCTAATCTTTTTTACAGGGAACGCCAACGCCGTGTGCTCGGCGTCAGCACTGCCCTTGCCCAGCTCTCTCCTCACTCATTCGTCCCATTGAAACCTGGGCTCTACTTGTCAGCTTCGTCTCCTACCTCATATCTGTGTTGACGAAGCTGCTGAGGGGCGCTGGGCTCAAGGCCTCGCTGCTGCCCCTTGCCGCTTGGGCCGGGCGAGCGCAGCTGGCCGCCTGCCGCTGGCTGCCGTAGTGCCGTGCTGCGGTGCTGCTAGCTTGGCAAACCAGCAAGGCGTCAATTCATTTCGGTACTAGTCCGTTCTGGCTCAGCACAGTGAGCTCCCTTCCTTGCGAGCTCCCTTTCTTGCTCTATCTCTCTTGCCTAGCTGAGGACAGTGAGCTCTCCTCTCTTTGTTCATCCTAGAGAGCAAGTGCTAGGGTACGGCGGTGAGGCCCTGTTATGTGAGGTAGGAGAGGAAGCTGACAAGTAGGGCCCAGGTGTCAATGGGAGGAAGGAGTGAGTACAGAGCTAGGCAAGGCAGTACTGACGCCGAGCACACGTCGCCAAAAACATTAGATTCAATAACAGTTCATAAGGCATGCGAATTCTGGGTCATATTTCTGTCGTCACGCGAATAACGGGTCAAATTTCATAATTCTCTGTTACAAGTGGTGGGGATGTCGATTATTAATTAATTTGTTCATATTTTTGAAAATACGTTTTGCCGAGGTGGATTGTTTGTCGAGAGTCAACAAAAACACTCAGCAATGTCCACTTTGTCGTCTAAAGTTTTCTGTAGTGTTGTTGTTTGATGCGCTTTAATTATTGACATTAATTAATTTGCTGCATAAATTGAATGTGATCCATATGCATATGCATGCAGAGTCATCGTCGGCGTCTGCTGCTGGCACATATAAAGCTGCTGGCACATATAAAGAATGCCTTCCGTAGCTGAGCGGCAGTTATAAAGGAGCATGCTTCCATAGCGACTCTTGCCACAATACGTGCATATGGGAAAGCAGCAACAACTTTGACGGCTATTGTTACATATTCCGATGCTTTTGCAAAAGCAAATCATGCAGTTCCAGTAGCTCTCAGGAGGCTCTTGCTGCTGCTAGCGCCCGACATAATCGACACAATGATCAGATCCCAGCTGCAAGCCTGCCTTAGTAATCATTCCTCCCCTGTGCCCTCATGTAATAATAATATATAGCATTGTATGATGCGCTCGGTGGTACCTATTGGATGCTTACTACTTATGTTGTAACAAATGAAATTGTTGTGGACTTGCTTGTGCGCAACAAAATAAATTTGATTTTCAGGCAAACACGCGCATCCAGTTAATCAGTTTCCTAAAACCGGATCCGACGTCTTCAATCAAGTAAAAAATAGTATGTTGTCACCAACAATATATACCGTTAAAAACAGGATATTTCGGTTTTGATTTTAAAAATCCCTTGATTGTATTTAAAAATGCAAAAAAGAATCTCCATTTTACATGCATAATACAAAAGAATCGGACATGCGACTAGAGGGGGGGTCACTACTACAAAAAGCCTACTTTAGGGTCGGTTCAGGATGGCCTCTAGTGGTTTTTCGCGGACCGCCCATAACTCTCCGTTCCTACAAAGTGGCTGAACTGTAGGGATGGTTTTTCAGTCACCTCTAGTAATCTTGACACTGCAGGGGCGACTCGTGTTACCAGCTGCCCCTACCGCCTCTAACTGTGACTCCGCCTCTAACTGTGACTCCTTTTGTCCCGGTTGCTCTTACCAACCGTGATGAGCTGAGCTCCCAGGCTTGCCACATGCCTAGAACCTTTAGTCAGCTCCCAGGCTTGCCACATGCCTAGAACCTTTAGTCAGCTTTATTTAGTCCAGGTTGGTATTACCAACCGGGACTAAAAAAGGCTCTATTTTTTCTTTTTGCTTTCATTTTATTTCATGATTTGTTTTAGTAGTATGGAACTAAAGCACGTACAACATGCAATATATATATAATAAGTTTTGGTCAACGGGTTTCATCGTTAGCGTGTCCCATTCATGGCAGATTCACCACAGTTGGCGCAGGATTGCCACAGCGTGACCCAGCGAGCTGCGAGTTGGCGTTTCAAAAAGAAAAGAAAAATCTCCAATTGGTAAAATAGAAGAATATGTGCATTCCGAATGAATTGAACCCAAACCCTCCATTTTTGAGGGCAAGCCAACATAGCACTATGCCAGTTGATCTAGTCCATTTAAGTGGTATTCTATATGCACTTTGACCTTTGTACATACTAGGAAAAGTGCCCGTGCGTTGCAGCGGGATCTACACCATGCAGAGCTCATTCAATACTTGCCTTTTTTTTGTGAGGAGCCTTGCCACGGAACCAATGTTCGTCTCTAACTCTGACATTGAACCCCACCTCTTTCCTTTTACGAGACGCCTCAAGGTACAATCTGTTAAGCTTGAACATCTGTGTACTTAGTTCTCTCTCTCTCTGGTAGGATCCCATAGACTTACCAAGCTCATATTTCTGCCAAGTGTCAACTACCTCAGCTATTGGGAATTCCACTTCTTTTATCTGAATACCACATTCATTGTAGAACTTAGCCAATTCTTCCATATCGATATCTTCACCACTATCTATTTGCGCCATCAAGTTTCGGTAGGCTTCATTTGAGCCATATTCCGAGTTGTGGAACACCATTCCCTTTCGCCTCTTTTGAAGCTCGCTCGTGTTCCTTCACCGAGTACGGTTATAGTCCGATATTGGCGGGGGTGTCTTTTTTTCTCTTCTTTTGTCCATTTCATTCATGAGTCGCCTTTAGTTCACGTGGAGGTACTGTATGCTCAGGCTTCTTGGGCACCCTTTTTGCAAAGTGTGATTGGACTTTATGCGCAACATCCGATTCCTCTTGAGTCGGTGCAACAACGACCTCCCTTGTTTTCACACGTCTTTTCTTGATCGCCTTGCCGGTGGGGCAGCTGACATCTTTGTTTGCAAAATAATCTCTTCTTGATCACCGTCGCCGGCGGTGGCGTTGGAGACCGCCTTTGCATGAGGATCAACAGGTGGAAGACTAGGACCATCAATACCAGTAGCCACCACGATTGTGCCATTCCCTGTTGAATATGCAACTCACGAGCACGGGGAGGGGGTGCGATCGTCGGGATAGTGCTGCGCCCCACTGATTTTTTTATGTTTCTTAATAAGGCATCGGAGTTTGCAGAGGCGCGACAAAAACACTCAACAAGGACAGGTTTGCCGAAGTTTTTGTGTAGTGTGCGCTTTGCCTAAAGCTTGGCAACATCTTTGCCGACTGTTTTTTTTTTTTTTTTTTTTTTTTTGTCTCCGGTGGTGAGGGTTCTATTGCTGTTCCTGCTACGATAGAAAGCCTGCTAGGGTACGATGGACCTCCCCTAAAAATAAAACTGATTTTCCGTTCAACTCATGGTCCAATCAACGTCCATAGGCACACTGCAGTGCGAGCCAATGATGGATGGGTGCGCCTATAAACCTATTCAGACCTATATCGAGCCAATGATTTTGTGTTAAATCTACTTGTACTCCCTTTGTTTCAATAATATTTTACCCATCACCAGGTTCTTCGTCTTCGTGTCCCTCCCGCACGGCACGGCTGATGAAGACTACGCAGGAAAAATAATGGCGACGCCAATCCGCTCCATGCTGACGAGGGTGTGTATCCCCTCTTCGGCTCGTCGTCCTCAGCTTCCGGGGCGCCCCAGCAGTACACCGTCCAATCAGAACCTGGTGAGTACGTTCCATTCGCCCGGCCGTCCATCTCTCGTCGCCTTAATACATGGCAATGTCATCTCCCGTACTAGGTCTGCTTAAATTTTGATAATACTCCATCGCACCTGCAGCTTCTCCATCAAACCGAGGTTGTTCGCCTGTTTCCATTTTGGTTGTTTGTTTGTTTATGAGATCGTGCAGCTTTATGGACGTGCTCACCATCTACTAGTCGTCCTGCTGTAGTAGGAACTAGCTAGTTAGAGCAAATAGATGCATGTAGTGCAGGTATTACTTGTTATATTAGTTAAATTTTAAATTAAAGCAGCTCATGTAAATAAAGAAAACAATTCTTATTTTTAAATGTGTTAATGTGATGCTTAAGTCAGGCATCATTGATCGAGGAGGGGGGAGTAACCAACAACTCTTGCAAGCCTGAAACTCAAGACATGCTGTAATTCACTAGCAAAGCCCCTGAAGTCTGTCTGGCACAGTCTGAGGGGGGAAGCCAATTGAATGAATGTTTGTGGTCTTCTGAAATAGTTTAACGGTGAAGGTTTATAATAGTTTAACACTGTTCTTGGAATTCTGAACCGTGGATATGTGATCCCAATCTGAGGTCTATATTAACACTAGCTGAAGGTTATATATTATTAAAGGTTTCATGATTATTTCATTTTTCTTCTTCAGTAGTATCTTGGTCGTAGAACCATAGGTTTTCCTTCTATTTTATAGTCCTCTCTATTTGCATAATTTTTCAGTAGGAAATACTCCATATAGTTCTTTTTCAGATCGTGATAAGTCTGAAGACCGATGAGACTTCGACAGTCCATCAGTTCCTCATCTACAAGGCTTGACAGAGCACCAGGCTCATTAGCAATGACATGTTATCTAGCTATGGGCGATCAGTTCCAGTGCATGTTTGAAATCGATCTGAAACCGCTTAGAATCCAAACCCATCCGCTTGTTCTTTGTAATGCGATGCTATGTTCTCACCATATATTATAGTAGAGCAGATAGTAGTTCAACTTCAATGCAAATACCTTGGCACTAGCTTTAATGTGCTATGTGTATATAGTACGTCTACCAGGTTGAATTCTCGTCGTGGTAGAACCTTGCTCTACTATTCTTTTACTTTTTACTTTTCATTTAACAGAATGACATTCCCATTCGAAGGTCAGTTGATGTGGAACATATCCGAGATGATTTGAAAAGATACAAGATTGAAGATGAAGTTATGAGGTAGCTAGAGACAATAGCTATCTAGACTCTATTTTGACTGGCTTAACACAAATGTTTCATCTATGTATTTTTTATTAGGGAAAACCTCAGGTGGGGCTCAAGGTTTTACAAAACCATGGAGTGGTCTTCCTATGTTGTTCTTTCAGTTTCCACTGCCGCTTTCATTGCCTATGAAGTGGTTGTACGGAGCCGCGAGAAAGATAAGGACAATTTACAGGCTGGCTTGATATGTGAGCTGTGACTGTGAGCACTCGATCCGTGGTTGTGGTGCAGAAATTGTATAAGTATTTGACTTGTTGGTTTGGTTTCTGTGACCCTGTTTGGACAGCTACGTTATGAGTATGAGAGTTAATTGTCAGTGTTCATTCGCTTTGCTATATGTAAGGCTCGGGGGTCTGGGAGAACACTTATCGAGCCTTTTCATGGATGCCATTAAAAAGATGCTATACTCACCAATACCCCCGAAAAGTTCGATCTATCATGTGTGCCGGTGTCATTTTCAACTCTTACGTGTATGCCATTCCGTCCGTGAGGTGATAGAATTCGCCGTTAGGGAGACCTGACGCGTGGGCCCGACAGTACAAAATGACCTCCTTACCCTTTTTTTTTCTCCTCAATTTCTCTCTCACCGCGAGGAGGTGAAGGGGCTCGACCCCCACCTCCGTCTTTCTCTCCCCGACAAAAAAGACACACCGTTGCGGTGGCGACCGAGCACTGCTCGTGCCGCGATGTATTACGCCTTGCTGCACAAAGACACCGGGGACAGAGGCGCCCGATCAAGCTGCCGTATGCAGCTCGCGCGTCCAAGCACCAGACACCCCGCCCGGTCGCGCTCGCCGTCGCTGCGGGCGGCGCCCTAACTCAGATATGCCGCCAGCGCGCCAAGAACCCCGATGCTCTGAGCGGAAGAAGGGGCTCCCAGCTGTCGTGGGCCCCCGCCGCCCGGGCTGAAGCGCGGCTCGCCGGCCCGACGGGTGGCGTCCTCAACTCAGCACCGGCCAGCCGGGACTCGCCGCGGTACATCGCCGGCACGGGTTCGAGCGGGGCGTGCTCTTGGCGCTGCGCCACCCGCCGCTCCCTTCCCTGCGTAGGCGCCCCACGCGGGCCTCGGCGCCGCCGCAAGAGCCGGACGCACAGGCCACTAGTCCCAAACCAGCCGCGCCCCAAGCCGCGGGAGAGTGAGGGTGCCGCCCCGGGCTTCCCAATCCGGACCGGCGGCGCCGCGATGTCCGCCTTTGAAGCCCGCCACGACTCGGCGTCGCCGCTGTCCACCCGCGGGCCGCCTCCATCTCGTCGTCGTCCTCGATGGCGACCACGCCTCCCTACGCGGCATCGCCGCCGCGCTGACCCCGTGAAGTCCAACTTATTCGTGGGGACGGAGGGGGGAAGAAGGGGGCAAGGAGGCCATTTTCCAGCTGTCCAAATGCGCGCGGGACCTCGAATGGCAGATATCTAACACTCCACGGATGGAATGGCACACATGTAAGAGTTGAAAATGACGCTGGCACATGTGATAGATCAAGCTTTTCAGGGGTATTGGTGAGTATAGCATCTTTTTTAATGGCATCCATGAAAAAGGCCCTACATGCGCGGTCCTACGTTAGAAAAGCACGTGAAGGAGAAACTGTATTCCTCCTCTCTATAATGAGTGTTTTTATGCTGAACCGCATGCTATCATCACTTCACTTCCCTACAAGGCGATCTACACGGACGGGTGGCTCTTTGCGCCACCGCCCCAAACCCTAGGGCCGCCGCCACCCCGCTCCCGCTTTCCACCACGCTAGTCCCCTCCTCCCTTCTCCTCGGCACCACGGGGTTGAAATGAGTGGGGATCATCGCTTTTAATAAGTTTTTTTCCTAGTAGATCGAGTCTTCAAGGTTCAAGTTTTCTCCGGAGATCCAATTGAAGAGATTGGCCACGGTGTAAGGCGTCATCAAGATCGTCGATGGAGCAATGGAGCATGTCGTTTCTCAGCGGTGTTGGCAAGACGAAGACATCACCATTGATGGAAAATAAGGTACTCCAGCCCTTCCTTTGTCTCGATGTGGTTCTATGCGGCCATGGCGATGGGCTAGTGAGATTTAATTTTCCAACGATATCTATCTGGATGTCGGTTGGACTTGTGTTCTCTCATGACGAATCACGGTGAAGGCAACGACGATGAGTTCGACGACGTCGGGCGGCGCCAATTTCATTATGTTTGCATGTGGAGTTTTAGCAGTTTCTTCCTCTTTTGCAAAAGTGATGGGTATGAGGATGATGGCGGTGGATGGTGAGATGGCCCTGTTCGATTCGGATCGGAGCTTACGTCCGTGCCATATCCGTTTGGGATGGTGATCCTAGATGGTGGAATTTATGGCTTTTTCAAGGTTTCTTGTCTCCCATCAATGGAGGTGGAATTTATGCTGTAATTTCCTTTTTATGTAGAGCGCCCGATGGTTGGTCGCTATATGATATATAGTGTCAAACCATTGGTCGCTATAAGTTTGTAATTGGTGTTGGACGGTCGGTCGCTGTATGTTTGACATACCGTCGAGCGGTCGTCGCTATAAGTAAGTTGGTCGCTATAAACTTATAGCGACGCCGCTATATCAACCAACTACATTGGTCGCTATATGTTTATAGCGATCGCCCCAGATGTCGCTATATTGACTTATAGCGACCATCCGTAGCTCGCTATATATAGGTTGTGGTATAGTGTTAGTATCAATGGAATTTTTCCTTATCGTAAAAAAAAAGGAGCACCCCTGTACAAACTGAGAAGCCACAGCGCTGCACCTCTCACTAGCTGCACAAATGGAAGACATTTACCCTGCTTCCTGCTTAATAGAGTCAAACAAAATTTTGGATGCTTTATTTTACCATCTCCCTTTTTTACGTACATAAACACTTGCACCATTTTTTTTCACATTAAAGATTTAATTTGATGTATATGGTTGAACATTTTTTTTAAAAAAAAATACACATTACAACGCAGACACTCACAACACGCACGCACACTCACCCCTATGAATACACGTACGCAAACTCTACCCCTATGAGCACCTCCAAAGGACTGAGCACCCAGCAGATCTGGAGATTCCCGAAGTCACCATTGGCGCCTTGTCGTCGACGGGAACCAAAGAGTGTGACACACCTAAGATACGTGCCAAGGGCATCATAGTTAAGTTCACAACCCTACCTACGTCGTTTCTTTACCTTTGTAAGTAAACATTGAAAACTATCCTAATCCTAATCTTTAGGGTAGTCTACCATTGGTAGTCGAAGAAGAGCTTATCGAGGGAATGCCTACCTTTGGATGACAGGAGGAAGATGCGGATGACCGACGGGCTATTCACCCGTGGCGTCACGATTGTGGTCTTCCGGTCACTTTGATGTCCTTAGTAATTAGATCTTAGAATACGAAATCCCTAGGAACATTGGTTTCATGGGTTGGGAGCCGCCCATCGATACTAGCTGCATGCATGACGAGGTTCACAACTGAAGGTCAGTAAGGTTGCCCTTGCTGATTACCTCACGTGGGAAGTCATGTACTCCCTTTGACTTCTCAATAATTTATTTTGATAAAACATACCGTATTAAGTTAGGAAAACTGGAATGTACAAATACAGGTACACTATAGTGAAAATACGGAGGACAGTTGTCCAACCTACATGCAAAAAAAGGACCTCAACAAAAACAAAATTTACAAACCTGACCCTTGGACCATCTACTGAACGAAACCCAGCCCGCAAACGCCGCCGCAAAGAACGTCGACACCTACCGCCGAACCCGGGCAGCTGGAGGAAATCGCATCACTTCGCCGGGCGTTGATGTGGACCGCAGCAGACGCCAACCTCATGGACGAGCCGGGTTGTCTTTGAACCGTCGGGACCACTCCCCGACCTTAGGCGACCTTGGATGCACCGACGATGATGACCACCGTTGCGGTGAAGCCGAAGTCCGATCCAACCACCAATCTTTCATAAGACCCACAACCACCACCACACCCATGAAACTAAAGGCCAGCGCCCGCCACGCCCGAGGAGAGGCATCGCCGGCTAAACTCCTATACAAGAGCTGACGGGATCTAGAACTCCAACTTGGTCTTCAGATTCGGTGAGCTCCAACCTACCCCGAAGAAAGCAATGATGAGGTGGGAGAGGGCCTGGAGTACCTTATTCCACCATGGCAGTGTCACCTCCAACTCGCAACCACCGCTTAGGAAACCTAACCCTAACTCAGGACTCTAATCTACTCTGTCGATCGAAGAACCACAACTCCCCCAAGCACATCCGAGGGCCCAAAGGCCTCCTGAGGCAAAGGGGAGCGGTGGCCTTGCCGGCGTGAGAATAAATCCTAAAAAAAAGACAAGTACATAAAAAAGGTGATTTGGAGGGGGAGAAAAAAAATGGAAACATGCTTATTGGGTCCAAAGAGACCGGCCTCGGGATGGGATGGACGGAACCGTGCAGGGCTGTACTCGGGTTGTGTCTTGGAACGGAGGAAAGGAACACGGCACATTGAGTGGTGCCCCGTTGGTTCTTCTTCCTGGATGCGAGTCCAGATCCGCGATGCTGCATCCGTCGCCCAACGCCCCCACCCTACAGCAGGCCAGCAGTGACTCAGGGTTGCGGCGGCAAGCAGCAGCCCGCAGCAACGTGAAATAGGTACCCTCTTTCAACAAAACAAACTGTTGGATCTTGGCATTAATATTGAAGGTTCTTTAACTGTTGGATCCCTGCCATTCATTATTTACTGTTGCTTCTAATTCTATTGAAATTTGTGAAATTTTTTGGACAGGATAGGAAGCTCCAGCCGTAACTACAAACTACCTCATGTGAACTACCAGGTTTGACTCCATACACTTTATGTGCCTCTTCTAATTGATATCATTGGTGTCTTGTGGGACTTTAATCAGGAAATGCACTTATTACTAGCTCCAGAGTCCCTAGGAACCGCGGGCACACGGGACTAGGCCTTATAAAGGATGCGGGCAAGCTTAGGATAGGCACCCGAGCGGGATCGAGCGGCAGCGATGTCACCCGCGTGATGCGGAGGATGGGGACGACGACGCGTCTCGCTGACGAGTGGGGCAGAGTTGGTAGGCAGGGCCCGCGAGTCAGCGGCTCAAGGGCGGGACGCGGGCCGCTAGCTGCTGCTGCTGGGATGCCGAACTGGGCCGGCCCAAGAGCGAGGCTCGCGCGTGTGGGCGCTCGGCGTGGCCTACTGCACTGCTGCTGGTGGCCGGTTGGGCCGCGGTGAAGCTGCTTGGCTGGGCCGCAAGCTTGCTGCGCTGCTGCTACTTGATGCGCTGCTGTCTCGGCTGCTTACTAGAGTGGGCCAAAAACAACGGAAGGGAAAAAGGAACAAAAGAAATATCTTTTCTTTTATATAACATGGATTTAAACCACTTTTGATCAAAACCACACATTCCAATACAAAAAAATGCGTCATCATGTATGCACCACGAACTTGCTAAACGTTATGATAAATTTTAATTTGATGAACATTATTTATTTTCATTTGTTTCATGTGCACAAAATTTGAATTTAAACAATTCAGCTCTATTTTAAAGAGAGGCAAAATTTGGGGTGTTACAGTTACCAATGACTTTATTGGTAATGGGAAAAATACCCATAACCTTTGATGAATCATTTGTAACATGATAAAGGTAGCGCTCTGCCTGTTACCCGGCCATCTAAGACGTTAGCAAATTGAGGTTTTCAGGTAGTGGAACTCTCATCGCCGCTTCGCGTTGTGGGGTTCTGTGACGAGAAATGCTAGCGGCCATCATCTGTCCCCCTTTGTCGTTGTTGGCTATTGGAGCGGGGACCACAAAGAAAGGGGTTGTGACATGGCCGGTGGTGGGGAACGAGCGACCCCGACCTCCTTGGCGTGACGCGCTGAGCAGATGTTCGGGGGCTTAGGGAGCAAACGGACTGTGTAATTAGCAAGCCGGAGGAAGAAAGACAGGAAAGCCACCCCACTTGAACAAATTTTCAAAGACACGTAAGATACAATAAATACCGATAAATCTATTCAAGCCTTTTGATTACACATTAATTTCCGTAGAAAACCCCTATCCAAGCATCTCTAGTATTAATCATTTTCAGACTCACAATTTGGATTATTTTGTTGGTATTGAAACTTTTTTTGATAGTGTTTAAAACTGGACACTGAAACTATATCTGGCGAAAGCTCAAAGGAAGGGATAAGAAAAGGAACAGTGAGAACTGAGAAGAAATTAATCGACTTACAACTACCAGAAGCTGACATTTGAGGGCGTGTCTCACGTTTCCTTGTCATGCATGGTACGTGCTGGGTCTCGATTATCCGCTGGTAATTGGCACCATGCATGCATCCGAAGATACTTGAGTGCACACGTATCAACTTATTACGGGACCATGCATTCCATGTGCCAGCCAGATTCAAGGTTGCCATGCATCTGAACTAAAGTCCTCATGAGCTGGTCCTTGCCTACATGTGCATCACGCCGGCTGCCCTGCCCTGCAATGCACAAGCCATATATAAATATAATTAAATTTGTGAACAATTTTTGATTTTGCTGGGGTTTCGACAACTACATGTCAATAAAATGGGATGTAGGACTTGAAAAGCGTGACGTCTCTCGGTAAAACTGGGAGTTGCAAGTGTGATTGCTTGTGTGTTAATATTCACTCTATGAATTAGTATCAAAATCTGAGTTCTCTAATTTTGACTAAGGCCGTGTTTGGATACTCTAACATAGTTAGAGTTAGTTTTCTAATTAACTTCAACTCTAGCCCTAAACTAACTCTAGCCCTAGAGCTGTTTGGATGGAAGATGTACTTGTCCAATCATTTGGTGTGGGTGGAGGGAGAAAGAAAATGCACTTTTTTAGTGAACCCAACCTGAACTAACTCTAATTAGCACCTCTTGGGTGAGCTAATTTTTTAGGTGGCCGGGTTGAATGCAAGTAACATCAATCTAACCCCCTGCTTTTGGACCCTTTTGGGCTAGTTGAGCTTGAATTAACTCAAACTTACTCTAACCCGTAGGATCCAAATAGGGCCTAAGTATGTATATTACCAACAGCTTGCATTGATTACCGGATTAGCTAAAACCACCACAAAATGATGACGGCACATTCATTTATTTGGTACCATAGATGTTAATATATATATGTTTATCTAAATTAGAGAAACTTGGTATAGGGAAAAAGTAAAACATTTTCGAATTACAGACACGGAATAATCATTTAACCCCTTGGTTCCACGGTTTTTGTATAGTAAAAAGTACAGACATGCATGACGCTGCATAAACGTGCATCACACCGGCCGGCTGCATCTCAAGTACGGGTGTGGCTGCCATAAGCCCTGAGCTTTCATACTGGCAGATAAGTCTCGATCATGAGCTGGCCCTTGCGCAAGTGGACCCTATCCACCTACATGTGCATCACGCCGGCTGCTCTGCCGTTGTATCAGTATAAATAGAAGGGCATGCACATGCCTTAGGCCAAGCACAACAGCCTCTTACAAGTAGTATTCACAGTGAGATTCCATTGCGCTCTTCCTCACCGATCAACCCTGCAAACAACCATGGCTACCGAATCCAGCTTCCAGACTATCCCTGCAGCCATAAAGGTTGGACCATGCGGTGGATCCGGAGGATCAGCTCGGGACATCACTCTGGAGCCAAAGCGTCTGCATAGCATCACCATTCGCAGCAGTCAAGCCGTTATCAACTCGATTGAGTTTGCTTACTCGGACACTTCTGGAAATTCTCAGTCCGCAGGCCCATGGGGTGCTACTCCCGGTTACATTCGAGATGTGGTCAGTGCACTATATATAAATATATAAATAGGCGTCCTCGTATTCAACTTTTAGTTACCTGCTACTATTCCCATGCATTATGACTTGAAATCTATGCTTTGGCGGATTAACGAAAACCAAGTATATATCCTTCCATTTTCCTTTCTCTTTGTGCAGATCCAACTTGCCGATAATGAGTTTGTAAGGGAAATATCTGGAACAGTTGACAAATATAGCACCAACCAAGACACTGTCATAACTGGACTCAAAATTGTGACCGACCTCAAGACATATGGTACATATGGCACTTTGAAGGAGCTCCATTCACTCTCAAGGTACTGCCGGGTAGTGCCATTGTGGGCATGTTCGCGCGCAGTGGGGACCTTCTTGACGCCATTGGTGTTTACGTGCGCCACATCTAAATGGTGGCTACATGCTCGATCGTGTCTGGAACGGTTTCCATCAGTTGTACGTCTTGCCTGCAATGGAATGGGGATCACTTCTGGCGATATACGGGCGGTCGTATGATGTTTGCTTATGTCCTCTTATGTCCAATAAAGATGTTGTTTGTTATTGATACACCTCGTGTTGTTGGAGTCACGGTTTGTTGAGTCTTGCTTGTTTTCATGTCTTTATTTAGTTAAGTTACGTTGGAGTCCGTCCATCGTCAGTATTAAGCACAAGAATTACCAGGAGACGGGTGTGCGCGCGTCATGCGTGGATTCTACTAGGGTCATAATGTTTCGGTTGCTTTGTAATTTGCTTATATGCATGAAATAAGAGATGTAAATGTCGCAGTTCTTAGCGGCACCAAACCCCGAGACGGGTGTGCGGCGTCATGCGTGGATTCTACTAGGGTCATAATGTTTTGGTTGCTTTGTAATTTGCTTATATGCATGAAATAAGAGATGTAAATGTCGCAGTTCTTAGCGGCACCAAACCCCGATCTATTCTATCGAAGTTACGCCTCTCCCGTGCTATAGCTCGTATGACAAGTTGAGTCCCGGGGAGGATCCGGAAATTTGGATACACTCTGAGAAATCCGCTTCTTTGCCGAGTGCAAAATACTTTGCCAGTGGCAAAAGTCGGGCACTCGGCAAAAGGCTTCTTTTTGCCGAGTACAACACCGTCGGCGAAGTTCGGCACTTTCGGCAAATCATGTTTTTGCCGAGTGCTTAGTCCCCGGCAAAACAAAACACTCGGCAAATCATAAAAGAGCCAAGCGGCCGCGTTGTCCGTCACCTTTGCCGAGTGTCCAACGTTAGGCACTTTCGGCAAACTATGCACCCTTTTTTGCGAGGTGCCACGCGCGTTAGGCACTCGGCAAAGAACCTAGTTGCCGAGTGCGCTACTTGGCACTCGGCAAACCATTAATTTTTTTTTTTTTTTCGCCCCATATTTTTGTGTGGCATTAGTACAGTAGTTACATGTCATGTGGAAAATTTGGGACAATTTGAAAGTTGTTTTGCTATATTTCATGAATTATTTCTATTTCCTTGCATTTTCCTTGCATTTTTTGAAGTTCAAATTTGGAGTGGTCCAAAAATGCAAGGAAATTGAAATAATTCATGAAATATAGCAAAAAACAACTTCAAATTGTCCCAAATTTTCCACATGACATGTAACTACCGTACTAATGCCAAAAAAAAAAAAATGGGACTAAAAAATAAAAATTAATGGGTTGCCGAAAGCCAAGTGGCGACTCGGCACCCGGGTTCTTGCCGATGCCTAAACGCGTGGCACTCTCGGCAAAGGGTATTTTACAAAAAATAAAATGTCATTGCCTTGCCGAGTGCCGCTTTTCGGCACTCGGCAAAGCCACATAAATATCGTGGGCCGAGCGGACCATTTTCAGTCATTCGCCCGCCCCCCCCCCTACCCCCCGCCCGCCGCCGCCGTTCTTCTCGCCGGACCCGCCGCGCCGCTCGGGCTCGCGGATCCGACCACCCGCCGACCGGGACGCGCCAGCCCAGCTTTAGCCTCGGACCGCTGACGCCACCGCCATCGGCCGCGTCGATCCGGCGGCGCCGGCGCCGCGCCGCCCCGCCGGCGTCCCTCAAGATCGCCGCCGGGCGTCCCCGGCCAGCGCCGGGCGCCCTCTCCCCGTCGGCAGGCCCCCCGTCCGCCCCTCTCTCTCCGTCGGCAGAGTGAGGAAGGGAAGGGAAAGAAGAGGAAGAGGGAGGAAGGGAAGAAGAGGAAGGGAGGAGGAAGAAGAGGGAGGAAGGGAAGAAGAGGGAGGAAGGGAAGAAGAGGAAGGAGAGGAGGAAGAAGGGGAAGGGGAGGAGGAGGAAGAAAGTGCCTCTCGGACCGGTCGTCGTCGCCGCCGCCGACCATTGCCGCCTTGGTGAGAACGACGCCGTCGTCGCCGACCGTTGCTCTTGCCATTTCCGCGCCAAGGTAAGCCCTATCCTTCTAGTAGTGGTTAGTAAATAGTTTAGTAGCTCTTAGTATTAGTAGTGTTAGTAGTTAAGTAGTTGCTAGTAGTAGTTGTAGGGTTACTAGTAATGTGGTTGTTATATTGGTGGTTGGTGGCCTTCGTGCCCATATTGGTGGTTGGTGGCCTTCGTGCCCATATTTGGTATATGCATGTGGTTGTTGGCCTTCGTGCCATGTTTTTTGCAGGTTTTGGGAACCTCCCCGTGCAGGGGAGGTGCTGCCGAAATTTTGAGTCGACACTAACTATTTTTTGCCCTTGTTTTGTAGGAGGACCTGTGGGAGGGACTCGGCGACCCCGATCGTCCTCGTGGGCGCTGCGTGTCTTGCTGCACCGCGTCTCCACCGACACCGTAGGTATTAATCACCTCCGTCCCGTCCTTGTAGTTGTCTTACAAAGCGCGACCCAGTTAGGCGTCTCCCGTCCGAAAGAGATCTGAGGCGTTGGTATGCGCATCTGTGCATATCTGCGACCGTATCTGTTTCGGATTGTCCATGTTTTTTGGACATCCCATGGATGCGTAGATGGGTTAGCATCCATGCTTAGGTCCCGTCCGGGCGGATTTTTCGGCAGCACCTCCCGTTGTTCTCGGATACACACTCTCCGCCGCTAGGGCGTGTATCGGGAGAACAATGGGAGGTCTTGCCGAAAATTCGCCGGACGGAGCGAAAGCATGGATGCTAACCTTGTCTACGATCCTCGGTGGGATTAGGACCTATCCCTCACCTATTAGATGGTAGGAACGCCGTGTAGATGCAATTGCCGGTTATATGGCTCACCGACATGGGCGTATATGAGAGGATGGATAACCGTGAGTGGATGTACACGGGCTTCACAAGTAAGAGCATTGAATGGGTTAGGGGACCGATGCTTTCTGGAGCATGCATTTGGCCCAGCTACTAAAGGGTCTATTCGGATGTCGTGTCCCTGCAAAGCAAATGTAAGAACAAGAAAAAGCAACGAAAGGTTGAAGTGGGCAAACATATTTACAACAACGGATTCATCCCAAACTATAGTATTTGGATCTTCCACGGTGAAGTCGATCGTATTAGAGAGGGCGTGGTGAGGCCCCTCCTCGAGGAGTATGATCCGGATGCCGGGATAGCGAACATGATGGCGAGACTTTCACGATGCACCGGTTCAATGGAGGATTGGAGGAGGAACCCGAGGAAACCGCAAAGGCGTTCTACGAGATGATGGAGGCGCACAGCAGCCCCTTCATGAGAAGACAATGGTTATGAAGTTGGATGCCATTTCACGCCTTATAGCGTTGAAGTCGCAATTGAGCATGAGTCGAGGCGGCCGACACCGTTGTCGATTATTGGCAACCGCTTCCTGAGGGTCACGTCTGCCCGAAGAACACGCACGAGTCACGAGAGACTCCTTCGTGGACTCAAGATGCCGTATGAGTCGTACCATGCTTGTCCAAAGGGGTGCGCCCTATTTAGGGGAGACCTCAAGGAAGCAACGCCTTTGCCCAAAGTGCAAAGCCTCTAGGTTTGTGGAGGTAGAATGTAGTGATGGCGGAAGAAACAGTCAAGATCCCCGAGATGGTCCTACGACACCTTCCTTTCGCATCGAGGCTCCAATGGCTGTACATGACAGAGGAGTCCGCGAAAACAAATGACATGGCACAAGAAGGGCAAAAGATACATCCCGAGAAGTTGGTACACCCATCGGATGGTGATGCATGGAAGCACTTCGATAATATGCATCCTGAAAAAGCTATGGAGGCTCGAAAATGTACGGCGTGGCGTTTAAATGAATGGGTTCAACCCTGCGGAATGTTGGCGCCCCGTACACTTGTTGGCCCGTGTTCGCGTGATCCCTCTCAATCTTGCCCCCGGTGTCATGTTTGAGCTCAAGCACTGTTCTTGACGCCGATAATACCGGGCACTGGCAACAATATGGGTGTGTTCATGCGGCCGGTGTGGGATGAATTGCAAGATGCTTGGCGAGAATGGGGGTAATCGACGCATGCGACCGAGCTACAAAGGCGAACTTTACAATGCATGTCCGGTACCTATATTCAATGCATGACTTCTCGGCTTATGGCATATTCGGGCGCATGGTGTGTTCATGGGAAGTTCCCTTGCCCAACATGCAAGGGGGCACTGTGATGTTCACCGGCCTGGCGTAAGGGTGGCAAGTATTCTTCGTTTGACAAACATCATCAATTCCTGCCCGAGAACCATGAATTGAGACTAGACAAAAAGCACACTTCACGAAAGGTGTTGAAGTCACCGACCCCATCCCAAAGTTTATGACCGGTGAAGAGGTCCTTGCCGAGCTAATGGGTCTCAAAATCGATGAAAAGAAAGGTTGTTTTGTTGGATATGGTACCACACACATGTGGACTTATATATCGGGCTTGACTAATCTCCCCTACTACAAGGATCTTCTTCTTCCACACAACATCGATGTAATGCACACGAAAAAAAGAATATCTCCGAGGCACTCTTCGCAACAACCATGGACCTTAAGAAGTCAAAGGACAACGTTAAGGCTAGACTTGACATAGAGATGATGTGCGATAGACCAAAGCTAGTGATAGAGACCCCTAGCCCCGGGAAGAGATGGAAAAAGGGCCCGGCCGACTACATCATCAAAAGGGCCGATAGGAAGGAAGTACTACGGTGGATGAAGACGTTACCGTTCCACGATGGGTATGCGGCGAATCCGAGTAGGGGAGTGAACTTGCAGACTATGAAAGTCTTAGGGATGAAGAGTCATGACTTCCACATATGGATTGTGAAGGTGTTGAGCTTTTTCTTCCGCCAGCTTTGTGTTAAGGAGTTATCTCGGGATGCGATTGCCGATCGAGCGGAGCGTCTTTTTGTGTTGATCCGCAAGTTGGAGATGATATTTCCACCGGCTTCTTCTGTCGATGCAAGACCTGATTTTGCACCTTCCTTCCCGAGGCACGGTTGGGGGGCCCGTGCAGATTCCGTTGGTGCTATCCAATCGAGAGGGCTCTCAAGGTACTTCGGAGAAAATGCGGGAATAAAGCCAAAATTGAGCCTTCGGGGGCGAGGCATACATTCTAGAGGAGGTGTCGACCTTCACACGGGCGTACTATCGAGAAACTTCCGGCGCCCACAATCCTACCCCTCGTTACAACACCGACGCGAGTTCATCGAACCTCGGCCTTTTCGAGAGGGCAAGTCGGAAGAGGAAAGCGCGACTACCCACAAGCACTTGTCCTTTGATGAGTGGCGCACTATCATGCTCTATGTGTTGTTGAACCTTGACGAAACCGGGTCCTTATCGCCAGATAAGTTCTCAATGAGCTTGTTCCATACACCGTCACTATCCTCCACCTATCGATCCGACCCACTTGCCTTGCTTTTTTTCGGGGAATTTATTGGTCAACACTTTGGAGAGGGAATGGGGCTCCTACCTTGCAACAAGAAGACAATCTTCTAAAAAATGGGCAGCCCAATTTTATTTCCCGGTTCTCGCTCAAAGGTACCATCCAACTAACCTCGTTCGACTTTGATATTCCACTTTGGTCCTAGTAACATATAATGTAACGATCTACGTGGCCTCACCTTGCGTGCCCGCACGGATGCTTAGAAATGTGCGAAGATTTAAAGCAATGGGCAATGGCTTCCCCGTAGGGTCAACTCGTTCACCATTTATGATGTGAATGGCTATCGCCGCACGAGAAGCTACGAGGAGAGTCGGCCCAACCGCAAAATAACGTGCACCGGAGTTAAATGACGCCCGACTTGGATAAGAAGGACTATTACGGCATAGTCGAAGAAATATATGAGCTCAACCGGGGGTCCTAAAGAGCTCAAGCTAGTGGTATTCAAATGCCATTGGTTCGATCGATGACACGAAAGTAGACCCTACGATTGGGCAAGTCGAAATTCGATATGATTCCGTATATGGAGGAGAGGATGTCTATATTGTGGCTAATATACACGCCACACAAGTTTATTACCTCCCATGGGCGTGCTAAAAAACACGAGGACCTTGCGGGTTGGTACCTTGTGCGGCGGTATCGCCGCCGGTAAAGCGCTGTTCGAACGATGATGATTATATTACAACCTTGACCCAAACACGAAGAGTTCTATCAACTTTGAGGGGCTAGAAGGACGTTTGGAGATAGACATTCTTTCGCCGATGGGCATGGAAGTAGACAACGCCATCGATGAGGACGATGGTGATGAGGTGCGTAATGCTAAGGACTTGCAAATTCTTGAGCGATGGGCGATGGTGCGAAGAAGGAGTTGTGGAGGGCGATGCACATGCCGAGGGCGATACTGATGATGAGGATGGTGACATTGATGATTACAATAGTGATAGTGATAGTGATGACTACATGCCGACTTTAGGCATCGGGGGGAGATAATTTCTAAATCATGTAATACTATTTTGTTATTATTGTTACCTTTCAATTATGTTTCGTTCATTTTGCAATACTAATTGGTTTACTCTTTGTCTTTGCGGGGGACTCGACAAAATGCCAGCGGAAGGCGGCAACGTCATTGGGGGTCCGGATCCCTCACGTGAGGCCCCTCCCACCCTCTCCCAACACCGACGAGGAGGAGGCCCACGAGCAGCACGACGGTGGGACGCCGAGGCGCGCCGACGTCGCCCGGCCCACGAGGAGGCTTGAGTTTGTGTCTTCGCCGAGCCCGGTAGGGGCCGCCGTCGGGCCAGCCGGGGCCGTCGTCGGGCCACACCTCTTCGGACTCGGACTCCGGTGCCGAAGAGACACTGTCGAGACGTCTTCCTCGAGTGCCGCCAAGGTCTACTAAAGACGGGGCCTCGTCCCTCCCCCAGGGGGACGATCCCTTTTCCCCGCCGCTTTCGGTGATTCGACCCCACGGTGACAAGTAAGTAGCCATTGATATTTTCACTACTTGTTCATATGACATGTTGAAAATCGAACTTCAGACTAACAATTCGTCTTAATGGCTCGTGCAGTAACTGGAAGATTATAAGTGGAGGGGGCAGTTCGCGCCATATCAATGGCATCCAGAGCCTCCTAATTAAAGAGAACCACCCTGGCCTGGTGACCGTCGGGGGGCGTGAGGGAGCCGCCCTATACGTGGGATCGCGGCGCTGGCGTGGAGGAGGGCGCCCTTGCGGGAAGATCAAGGCGGACTTCCGGGTGAGTCTCGTATGCGGGATTACTTCACGTTGTTTAAATACTATGTTTTTTAAATAATAGAATGATACATGTTGTCCGTATGCGAGAACTACTTCACGCGCGAGGCGGGGGCAAGAGGCGGTGGCCGCTAGAGTGCGGGACGAGGGTCCGCCGAGACCGACTCAAGGACCTGTACCACGAGGCACGTGTCCAAGTGCATCATCTCCTTCAATGCTGACGTGCTTGGCAAGGTGGTGAGGAAGAATGAAGCAAGGGAGATGATGCTCCAGAGGGAGACCGACCTCACTAGGGACCAGTACATCCAGGTTCGTAGAACGCATTTATTCTGATTCCTTCAATGGAAAATAAGCAGGCTTCCATTCATCCTCTGCTATGTCATGCAGATGTGTCCGGAGTGGTGCGGCAAGTACAAGGACTGCTGAGAGGCCATTGTGGACAAGTGGCTCTTGGACGAGACGTACAAGACCAAGAGACTTCGTCGGAGATGTCGCTTGGAGATGGAAGGGAAGCCACACCACCAAGGGAGCGTGCCCCTCCCAGTGTATATGGATAGATGGGTACGATTCTGTTGATTTTTTTATTCAAACGCTCAAATCTCTTCACTTCTAACCATCTCTCGTGTTCTCCTCGCAGTCCGCTCACTACAACAGCAACCCCTGTTTGCCAACACATGGGTTGCAACGGAAGTAGCAACCGTAGCTAATGGGCCGGCTACCCAATAGAATGCTTAGTCGGCCTGCCTGCTCGCTTCCTTTTTATATATTATTTATATTAATTGTAATCCCGTACCTCCTCAGCCCCACTCCCCCACCAATTCCTCCGCATTCGCACGGCCTTGCGTAGTCAGTTTTCCCTAGTCGCGGCGCAGTTGCAGGAATCGTGCTGCGGCGCCAGATGTGATCCCCTCTGCTGTGATGGATCACTGGCTCCGTGATCTAGTGGAGTTCTAGCTGGAATGCTTGCTTCCTGAACAGCAGAATCGGGCTGCCGAGCCGTTCCTCTGTGGTGTGACTCGCCGGCATTGGCGGTCGAGTTGAGACCACCCGCGCCCGGTGCAGAGCCACGAGGCCCTCGACATCCGGTACCCGTGCCGCCGCGCGCGTCATCGAGCGGCCACAGAGGGCGGTAAGGGCCAGGCTGCGACGGCTTAGGTGCTCGAAGTCCAGGACGCAGATGAGCCTCGTCGCCGCCGGTAGCTGCCGAGGAAGACCGACCGCTCCCGGCTCCCCGCACCACCACGGTGGAACTCCCCACAGGCCCGCCCCAGCGATATGACCGCAATAGCGTGTGAGCCTGCCCGTGTCCATGGGGTAGGAGCCAGGAGCAGTCTCGAGCAGATCCCCATCCGACTGGTATTTTTCACCTGTTGCTTTTTGAGCTCTAAAGTCCTATACATTCAATTATTCAATTGGATAGCCATGTCAGTTTGTTTGATCCGTCAATTTTTTTTCTCAAATGTCTATTCAATTCCATAGTTGATTGGGGATTTGAGGTTAAGTTTACAGGTGTTGACTGAAATCGATATACTATGGATTACGACAGGGGTGTTCGTCTAAATAAATGCATATCTGTCATTATCAATTTCTATGGTGGCGAAATTATTGATTACACGAATATGGAGTTATTATCTTGTTCTAATCAAACAGGGTGTTATTTGCTCTAACTAGATTATTTCTTCAGTTACTAATTACCAGGTAGGCGGAAATTCAATTATCATGACTGACGGATGTCCATATTTCTGCTATCTATTCTTAAACTTCCTAACTTTTTTTTTGTGAACTGATTTATGACTTTATTTTCTGATATCCATTCAGGTGGAAAGTGTGCAGCTATGCACATCTCAATTTTCTGTGCTACTAAATCGTTTCAGTTTCAGTTCAGTGTGTATGCGGCTATGTTGTCTCTCTTGCAGGTCAGCCGGGCTTAGCAGTCTTTTTAGTTCATTACAAACACCGCTAGCTGACTTCATTTCTGCTAGTTGTTTCTGAATTGACATTTTTCTCATCTCAGTCTTTTTCAGCAGCTTGTGTCCGTCTGTTCATTCTATCTGTACATTAGTGACAACCATTAGTCCATGCCTTCGCTGGTTTTCGGATAGCAGCAGCAGCAGCACTTTTACAAGGTAAGCAGGTAAGCTCCCTGTTGTTCCTATGTTGCAATAGTGTTCTATTATTTGCTTGCACATCAAGATAATTTGCACTTGTTCCTTTTTGTCCTGTTGTTAAGTACAAGTCATGTGCAAATTAGACTTTACTTGCATAAGTGGCACTGATTCAATGAAATAATGAACATGGATATTATTACAGATGTCATTGCATGAACTGTCCAGTCAATAATATGTTGTCCAGTCAATAATATGTTAGACAGTATGCATTGATCTGCTCATTAAGATTCTGCAACACGTTCTTTCCTACAAAATTTTAGAGAAGCAACTCCAAAATTTTGATAATTTACTCTCTCCTCAATTTATTGCTCATTATGTTTGTTTTTCTTATTCAAGGTCAGTCTTCAGATGAGTAAAGTTGGTTAAGTTTTCGCCAACAAGAGTTTTATGTGAAGATTATGCTAGACAAGATTGGAGCTTTATATTTTAGTTTAGATCATGAAATTGTTTGATAGAAACAAGACTGGAGCCTTTTCTTTGTATTGACAAGATTGCTTGTCAAAGCACAAATCTTTGTATGGATGGTACTCATTGTAATGCAACAATTTGATTTTTAATATATCGCTAAGCATTGTTATTTCTGATGTGTGAGATGGTCTCTAATTTCCAATATTTAATTTGTTCAACGATATTTTATTCCTATGTACGCATATAAACGTTGCAGCAATCCAAATCTTTCGTTGCTAGGACATGTATAAGTCATCGGTTCACGATTGGTACAAACACATATATGTGTTGCTACAGCCCACTAATATCCATTGTAAAGTAGCAATGGTTATTTGTAGGTATTACCAACGCATATGTAAGTGTTGCAACAGACCCTTGCAACGCCACTTTAAGCAACACATAATAAATGCGTTGGTATAGACTCCACAAACACATATATGGACTTTTAACAACGCATGTATGCGTTGCAAAAGGGGTGTCATTTTGTAGTGGCCGATGAAGGCCAGCACATCAGCGACGCGGGGTTTGCCTTGACTCAGCGGCAGAGCGACCGACCGACCAACGCCTACGACCCGGCGAAGGGGCCCTGAGGCGTACACCAACGCCAGCGTCTACCCCAAGCTTACCCAAGACTTACCCGAGGCGGCAAAGCGGCGCTATGGGGGCGACTTCGATCCAGCCACCGCGCCCTAGACACGCACTGGTGATGAGGTTGGGAGGAGGGGAGCGGCAAAGACGGCGATCTTGGATGGCCAACGGCGCGATCAACCCGTCCCTCACGTTCCTGCCGAGCGAGATTCGCTCAAGGAGCACGACCTCCACCGACATCCCCATAGCACCTCGGCAGTGAGCTCCACGTAGATGATGCGGGAGTTTCGGGTAATTTCAGTTTCATTCGCCGTTCACTTCGGTTTTACACATGTCCGCTGCCTATGCATTGTTTCAACATTACGGGTGTAATATTGCAGGCCGGATGGCAGATTTGGAGTCCAAGCAGGGCGGCCCAGCGGCAGAGTTTGAGGCCAGCGGCGGCCCGAGGCAGAGGCCCATCGGGTGGGAGTTGGAGGCAATCCGGCAATACTCGGGCGCCCGGTACCGCGGGGCGTGGCAAGCTACTTCCAGGGGCCTCCAAATCCCGGGTGTGACCCTGCCTCCGTTGCCTAGCTCGGCTGTTCGCTCCACCCCGTTTCCGTTCCTCCTCCCGGGGACTCCGGTGAGTATACGTTGTTGTTTATTTCTTTGGCTTGTGTGGCTCACGAGGTACTAATGAGATCGCCTCTCCTTTATGCAGCCATCGGTCACGGGGTTCGAACCCGACTCCTCCAGGTGGCTCTTCTCCACCCCATCTGCCGGTTGGCCCGACTCCACGGTACACGTGGCCGGTGGCATTCCTCCTCCGCACGCAGCAGCGGCCACACTACGGGCTTCCACACGTCCCTCCTACACACCACGCGTGGGCGTTCCAATCGGCGCCGCAAAGCATGGGTGGTATCCGGGGCAAGGTGAGGGCCCCTCACACTCTTCGCAGCGGGGAGGCCACGGGTTGGGGTAGTGAAGTTGAGTTGGTGGTGATTAGGTTCGACACTGTTAATTTGTGATGGATTTCTTTTAGATGTTGGATATGTTGCAATTTGTGATGGATCTCGTTTCCATGTTGGACATGTTAGATTACGTTTGGTTGTTGGACATGTTGGATTTCGTTTGGATGTTGGACTATATGTGTGAATTTGTAATATATGTGGATTATATATGTGAATTTGTGAGATATGTGGATTATATATGTGAATTGGTGATATATGTGGTTTATGTGTATATATGAATGCTTATGGTATATGTATATGTTGATTTGCAGCAACAATAAACTGAAACAACAAAAAAAACTCCGGCTTTGCCGAGTGCGGACTTTCGGCAAAGCCGGGTACCCCGCAACAAAGCGGCGGGTTTGCCGTGCGAGAGGTGGCACTCGGCAAAATGACCATAACTTTGCCGAGTGCCAAACGTCGGGCACTCGGCAAAGTTTATTTATTTTTTTTTGTAAAAAATAGTTTGCGAGTTCGACATTTGGCACTCGGCAAAGTTTTTAAATATTCAAATCTTTGCCGAGTGCCCGACGTTTGGCACTTGGCAAAGAGGCGTCATATGTAACGTTCGACGTTGCTTTTCGCCGCCGGTGACATGACATGGCTTTCGGCGACGCCTTTGCCAAGTGCCCGACATTTGGCACTTTCGGCAAAGAATGGTTTCTTGAGTCATTCTTTGCGAGTGCGCCGCTTCGCCGAGTTTGGCACTCGGCAAAGGCTTCGCCGAGTGCGTACAAGCCTTTGCCGGTGTGCTCCGCACTCGGCAAAGCAGCCGATTCTCGTAGTGATACCAATATTTGGCCGGGATTTTTTTTTTGACAAAAACATGAATTATATTAGCAGCATGATGCTGCGTAAACCTTGATCAGAGGCAGGGAAATGTTTTGCAGTGCGCCAGAAAGCGGGCACTGTGTACAATGGCCCTGGAAAGAGCAGCCATAATTACAATGCTCAGACGTTGTTACTACTTGTGCAAAGGCCTGCCTAGCTAAGATATGTGTTGTGTTATTTAGAGTTCTATTAATCTTCGTGAGCTCGCCATTCCTGGAGGTGATGATTTTGTCGAAGACCTGTTTGTAAGGCTTCATCCTCCAATCTGGTGGGTCCTTGTGATCCGAGGAGTGCATGAATTTCACCAATTAATTGTTCGCAGTCCGAGAGGTAGGTGACTCCTATGAAGTTGAGGCCACATCTGCTTTGGCAGAAGCCACCGATAAGGCGACTGCTTCCGGCATGATGACTGAGTGAGCTTGATGGAGCAGCGCCTTTATGTAAATAGTCTGCGCTGCTTTGACCTACGTATTGAGAAAGAAGCCACCGATAAGGCGACTGCTTCCGGCATGATGACTGAGTGAGCTTGATGGAGCAGCGCCTTTATGTAAATAGTCTGCGCTGCTCATCAGGATTTGTGATTTTGGAGTGGCTAGAAAGTTTGACGATGATGACCACGAGAGAACGGACTCTACTGCGTTGGCTCTAAGCCTCTAAGGTATAATTGCCATGCCTCGGGGCCCGCTTGGTATGACACCTAAAACAGCTTCCGCTCCTCGAGCTCGTGCTTCACGGAATCACCATGGCAACACCATCGGGTTGGAGGACGGCCACCATGGACGCCGTCGGGGGTGGGGAAGGTGTCATAGCTGCCATCTGGATGCAATATACTACACAAATTATTAATTGTGGTGGTTATTTTGGATTAACTATGGTGGTTTCAAAAACCGCCACCGAGGGTAAACCCACGGTTAATCGATGGATTAACCGTGGCACTTTTAAATCCACCAATAACCGTCATAGTTAAATACATAAAGCTCATACCAAACCTTAACGGGCCCGGATCTTGCTGCCGTCATTCGCGAACGCGGTTCTAGAGTTGTTGCTGGTGGAGCAGGCTGCCCCGCCGGCCGCCACGCCTCGGGCTACCTCACGCTGTCGTGCGCTTGCACCAAACCCGCGTTGCCCAGTGAGAGTGAGGGTGGGAGAAGGGGGAGACAGTGCATGCTCGCGCCGCCGCCGACCGCCCCGAGGGAGAGAGGAAAGGAGCCATGGAAGAGGAGGGATGCCCGATGGGATCCAGTGAAGTGAGAGAGGGGTTGGGAAAGGACAGCGGATGACGGCTGTGGGGAGGGGAATGAGTTAGGGTTTCCACCTCTCTTGGGTTATATATGCCATCCGTCATTATTGGGCTGAATGGACCGCTCATTGCGAAGTGGGCTGGACATCTGGCCCTCATTATTTTGTGATGATTTTTTAAAAAAACAACACGGTTAATTGATTTAGCGTAGCGGTCTGTGGTAAATTTTAAAATACCGTGTGGCGGTTTATAAATAACCGCCACGGTTAATAAAATAAAAATGCTTTGTAGAAAATTTGTCTCCTGCTCGATCGCGGCTGTAAAAAACCAATTAAAAGGCGGCTTGATCATGAAGAGAATCTCCCTGCAGGGCCGCGGCTATCGTCATTTTACCTGGATTATTCTCCAAGTGTTTGCTATGCAGAAGCACAATAGGATATTCTCCTAGTGTTTGCAGCCGCATGCAGAAGTACATCAACGCTGATCAAGAAAAGCTCTGCACAGCAGTTGGACTATAACTTTTAGAGTTAATTGCTTTCTCCGGCCCAAATACGATACATCAGCGCTGATCAAGAAAATCTCCGTACTGGTAATTCTTTTTTTGGTTAAGAGAGTATATATATGCCCACTAGCTCTTCCTAGTCAAGCGATTGCATTGCTAGCAGACATCTCCAAACTAAACTCGACCGTCAACAAATCTGCTCACTCGATCAGTCTTCTTGGTTCAACGTACTAACTTCCACCAGATGAGACGATCGAAACAATAATGGCACCTTCACGAATGAACCTCTCTGCCGTCCTCCTGCTCATCGTCCTCCTCCTCGTCATGGCAAAGTGCGCATGATCGAACTACATCCATATGTTGCAAGTGGTGGGGATGTCGATCATTAATTAATTTGTTAATCTTTTTGAAAATACATTTTGCCGAGGTGGATTGTTTGTCGAGAGTCAACAAAAACACTCAGAATTGTAAAAAAAAAAAAAAAAAACACTCAGCAATGCCCTCTTTGCCGTCTAAATTTTTCTGTAGTGTTGTTATGTGATGCGCTTTAATTATTAGACATTAATTAATTTGTTGCATAAATTGAATGTGATCCATATGCATATGCATGCAGAGTTGTCGTCGGCGTCTGCTGCTGGGACACATATATATGATAATGAGGATTGCCCTGCGCACCTGAGCGGCAATTTTTTTTCGAGACCACACCCACCTAAGTTGGCGTGTTTTTCATTAAACAGAAAGGCCAAAAAAACGGCCGGTAACCAGATACAAGGGGAGACACGAGTAACCCACGGGTTACCCATGAAAACCCCGACACAAACAAACGGCAAGCAACGAAAGGGGAGGGGTGGGGCGGACCCTCCAACTAACAACCCCGATAGCTGAACCTATTACAATAAAAACCACACAACACCGGGTAGCTAGCGGCGATCGGAACCACGCAACAATAGCGGCAAAGCATCCGCTAGAAACCGACGGCCAAGCATCCGTCCAAACCAACCTCGGCAAACCAAAGCATCTGCCGGAAAAGACAGAGCGGCAAAGCATCCGCTAGAAGAACCTCAGCAGCAAAGGATCCGAGCGGCAATTTTAAAGGAGCATGCCGCTAACGACGACGTTTGCTACCATACGTGCATAATTGAAAGCGGGAACAACGATGACGGCTTTTGTTACTTTTCCAATGCTATTGCCAACCCAAATGCAGCTCCAGTAGCTCTCAGGAGGCTCTTGCTGCTGCTAGCGCTCCGATATAATCAGGCAATAATCAACACAATGATCAGAAACTAGCTGCATGCCTGCCTCAGTAATGATATATATATATATATATATATATATATATATATATATATATATATATATATATATATAGGTGCTATCCTACACCTAGGTGTAACATAACTATTCTACACCATGAGCCAACCCAACCAGCTAATCATCAGACCCACCCGCACCGCTTCGAAACACCCAGCCATATGACGCGCACGCGCGCGCCACCCCTGGACCCTCCCCGCGCGCGCAATTGCAGTGTGCCTCCCACGCGATTCCACGCAAGGCGCGGCTTCTACCCAGTGCAGACCGTGGTGTTTTTTATGTGGTCCCGGTCACTCCCTCCCACATCAAGTGAGTGCGGCCCGTCACCAGCTTTTGCTCGGGTGACATGCAGATGCAGCGCATGGACCTGCATGGAGCGAGTGTCCTCCTAATCCCATGTGCTACTAGGCCAGCGCTAGGCCAATAGTCATGTATTATATGTGCTAATTGCATGCACTCTTTTTTTTTAGTAAGTTACCTCTATTTTAAATGTTAAAAAATAGGCTACAAAAATACTTTGCCTCTATTTTTGGTAGTTGCCAAGTTTTAGACTTTTTGTCCATGACTTGTTGTACCTTTTATTATCAGCATCTTTAAGTATTTTGTCAGTATCCAGCCGATACTATAACTTTTAGTAGTTGCTCATACCTCCTAGTAGTCGCCAGCATCTACCAGTATTTTGTGAGTAATAGTTGTCGGTATCTCGAGTAGTTTTCATTATCTCCGAGTATTTTGTGAGAATGTCCGAAAGTATCTTGTGAGTAATAGTTGTCGGATATCTCGAGTATTTTTGTCGGTATCTCCGAGTAGTCGTCGGTATCTCCGAGTATTTTGTGAGTATGTCCGAATAACTTGTCAGTAATAGTTGTCGGTATCTCCAGTATTTTGTAGTATGACCAAGTAGTTGTCGGTATCTCCGAGTAGTTTTCGTTAGATCTCCGAGTATTTTATGAGTATGTCCGAGTATCTTGTGAGTAATAGTTGTCGATATCGTGAGTATTTTGTCAAGATGTCCGAGTAGTTGTCGGTATCTCTCCGAGTAGTTTTAGTATCTCGAAAGTATTTTGTGAGTATGTCCGAGTATCTTGTGAGTAATAGTTGTCACTATCTCCGCGCATTTTGTTAGTATGTCCGAGTAGTTGTCGGTATCTCCGAGTATTTTGTGAGTATGTCCAAGTATCTTGTTAGTAATAGTTGTCGGTATCTCCGAGTATTTTGTCAAGATATCCGAATAGTTGTCGGTGTCTCTCGGTAGTTTTCAGTATCTTCTAGTATTTTGTGAGTATGTCCGAAGTTTAGGGTTCGCCACGTTTGCTGAGTTTAGGGTTCATTATCTTTTGAGTACCGTATTTTCTTTTTGAAAATACACGTGGTGTGTGTTGAGTTTAGGGTTCATGACATTTATTGAGTTTAGGGTTCATGGTGTTTCTTGAGTTTAGGGTTTTTGGGTGAGTGTCTTTTGAATAGCATGCCCCCTCGTAAGCAAGGTTTTTGGGAGACAATTTTAATGGCATTTGCGGATTTTTAGTGTTCATGGTGTTTTGCTTGGTTTAGAGTTCAAAGAATTTGCCGAGTTTAGGGTTTGTTTATTTTCGGTAGTTATCGATAATTGTTGGATTTTACGTTTTTCGGACAGGTGTCTTTAAAAAGCATGCCCCTACTAGGCAAAGTTTCATTCGCCGAGTTTAGGATTCATCGTATTTGCCGAAGTTTAGGGTTCATCGCATTTGCCGAGTTTAGGGTTCATCGTGTTTGCCGAGTTTATGGTTCATCGCGTTTCTTCGAGTTTAGGGTTCATCACGGTTCTTTGAGTTTAAGGTTCATCGCGGTTGCCGAAGTTTAGGGTTCATCGCGTTTGCCGAAGTTTAGGGTCTATGGTGGTTGACGAGTTTATGTTTCATCGCGTTTGTCGAAGTTTAGGGTTCATCGCGGTTGCCGAAGTTTAGTGTTATTCGTGTTTGCCGAGTTTAGGGTTCATCGCGGTTGTTGAGTTTAGGGTTCATCACGGTTGTTGAGTTTAGGGTTCATCGCGTTTTGCTGAGTTTAGGGTTCATGGCGGTCGACGAGTTTAGGGTTCATCGTGTTTGCCGAGAGTTTAGGGTTCATTGCGGCGGTTGCGAGTTTAGTGTTCTTCGTGTTTGCCGAAGTTTAGGGTTCATCGCGTATGCCAATTTTAGGGTTCATCGCGGTTGCCGAGTTTAGGGTTCATCGCGGTTGATGAATTTATGGTTCATTGCGGTTCATCGCGGTTGCCGAGTTTAGGGTCCATGAGCATAATTTCAGTATTTCTAAGTATTTGTCAAGATACGTCGAGTAGCTGGCAGTATTACATCAGTAGCTGTTAGTATTCAGTTAGTATTTTTTTGTTTCAGTCTTGTGTGATGCCTCAATATTTAGTCAGTAGTTGCTAGTATTTTTTAAGTAGATGCTACTGGGCATTTGGTATGTGTAAGTATTTCTTAGTATCTTTAGTAGCTGCGAGTATTTTTAAATCTGGAGCACTTTAGCTCACTATGCTTACTCAGTATTCTTGATAAAATTCAGTATCCTAATTTTGTGACATAGTGCGTCAGAGCACTAGTTGTATACATAGGTTTATTCAGTAGCATTCAGTATATGCTCTTTTATTTCTTTCAGTATTCAGTATGTGTTCTTTTATTCAGTACAATATCTGCAACCTGTATTCACAGCATTCAATGCCGGCGCTGCTGCAGTTGGTCCTCGCGCTCATGGGAGACATAGCCACAGTTCCATTCAAATGCAGACGGGCAACGAGGTTGTAGGTGGTTTTCTCAGTATTTTTAAGTAGTTGTTATTATCATCCATTCTATTTCAGTAGCATCAGTATAATGCAGTGTCCGGACATCATCTAGTACATTTTATCATTTTGTATCTGTAGCATCCAGTATCATATAATATAATAACCACCTAGTCAGTAGCTGTGAGGGGAAGTCAGTAAATTTAAGCTGAATTCAGAATGTTGTGACACTCGTCAGGCGGTGCGCTTGTATCTGAACACGGCAGATTCAGATGTCAGGCAGTGCTGCTTGCCTGACGGTCCGTGGGCCTACAGCCGCTGCCGAGGCGAATGACGCAGGGCTTAGTACGACGAGTAGTATTTAGTTGTCAATATTTTAAACCTTTATCATTAGTTGTGAGTACTTTATCAGTAGTTGTGAGTATGGTAAATACATTCAGTACTGACAAGAGAACGCATTAGCAGTTAGCACTACAAGGAAAGAGATGGGCAATCATCCTTGGCCACAGCCGCGTCGTGCATGCATGCGGCGAGCAGCGAAATTAGCCGGGTCAAAGCATGCATGCGGCAAGCAGCGCAATTAGTATCATCCATCCATTCGCCACCACGAGGCATGAGTATCGGACCACCAGACGTAGTGCAGTATCTCTCAGTATTATCAATCGGATCTGAAGCGGCGCCGTAGTGCTTTGGTGAACATGGCAGGTGCATGCTGCGGCGACGGCGAGACCACGACACGTACGTTGGCAGGGGCTGTATGTGTGTCGTGTTGAGTAGGGGATTGGATCGAGGCCATTCCCTGATGTGCATGATTGCCTGGCTCCGCCGTCCTCGATCGATCCCCTTCCCTTCCCTGCTCTCACGTGGACCTGCTGTGGGATGCGTTGGGGAAGTGGCCGTCACGTCACCCATCATGGGCCATGGCGATGTGCAGGTTGCCGTAGATCAAGTTGTCGCCACCGCTGGGGGCACCTGCGCGCGCCGCCGGCCGGGCGCTCCTACTCAAGTGTCGGGGCGGAAGCCGCGGCCTCGCCCTCGTGACTAATTTCTGTCGGGTTCTTTTTTTAAAACAATTTCTGTCGGGATCTAATTGAATCGGTGTCGAGTCGGGGAGGGGAAAGGCAGGCAGCCCGGACGCGCGCAGTTGGGTTGGTGGCGGGGGCTGGGTGCAGTCGGACCGCTTGACATTGTGTTTTGGTGTAGAATAGTTATACTACACCTAAAAACAATGAAGGCGTAGTAATAAGCGCTGCCGTGTATATATATATATATATATATATATATATATATATATATATATATATATATCCCTGTGCCCTCGTGTAATAATAATAATATATAGCATTGTATGATGCGCTCGGTGGTACCTAGCAAGCTACTGGATGCTTACTACTTAAGTTGTAACAAATAAAATTGTCGTGTCCCCTAATACATCATCAATACATAATTTTCTTTGTCACCAACATACGGCGTGTTTGATACGGGTCATTTCCTTGCGCCCGTGCGCGTGCCCGTGGGAGCCATGTGCTCGTGTTTGATATCATGGGACTGTTCCTCGGCCAGCTCCGTGGGATGCAAATTCTACTTTCTCTCTTGGCTCGCGCAAGACACTCCCCCGCTTGAGCTCGTCTACGGTTACCTCTTGATGGTCACCTCCCTCTTCCCCTCCACCTCCCACAGCGCCGGTGATGGGTGGCTCGCTGGCGGCCAGGGAGTGGCGGCGCAGCAGCGGGGGGCGGACCTCCCCACGTCCGGGCCGCGCTCGCCGGCGGCGTAGCGGAGGCACAATTCCGCACGCCGCGCGCGTCTGCGGTGTGTGGTCGGGGGTGGCGGGGTGGAGTGCGGCGTCGGCGGCGGCGTGGGGCGCATCGGCGGGCATGGACTCGGGGGCGACCTTGGGCGCGGCGTCATCTCGTCGCGCATGCCATGGATCTAGGCGAGCTGGTGGGAGGCGGCTCGAATCCGGACATCTTTGTCGAGGGAGTGGGTGGAGACCGGACCCCACGCCGTCGTCGTAGAAGAGCTCGAAGGTGCCGCTCCCTCACCTCCCAAGTCGTTCCCCCTCTCACCGCTCCCTTCTTCCTCCGCTGCCTACCTTCTTCCTCGCGCGAGGTCGGGGCCCAAGCTCCCCCGCTCGCGGCGGCGGGGGCGGCGGAGCTCCCCCGCCGACGACTTCCACAGCTCCACGATGCACCGGTGGGTTCTTTGTTGGAGCAGATCCACTCATAGCGGGGGTGGCCGGGGTGAAGGGTCGAGATGGGGACATGAGGGGGGGTGAATAGTCCCTTTAAAAACTAATCGCACCGGCTAACCGAAACTAATGCAGAATTAAACTTATCGGTCTAGCCAAGACTTCACCCCTCTATCTATGACTCTAAATCACCCCACAAAAGATCCTAGACAAGAAGAGTGAGGTGACAAGCCTAGCTTGAGCTCCTAATCAATTCCAATGCAAGGTCACACAAACCTAAGCACTAGTACATCAAGCACGGGTGAGCTTCTGCACAATTCTAGTAAGCACAAGCACAAAGCCCCTAAGCTCACTAGATGCACAATGGACAAGGCAACACACGCCTAACCCAAAGGCTCAAATTACCTAGCTACACAAGCTAAGTAAGGTAACTAAACAAGATACACAAGCTAGATAGTTACAACTACTCTACTCAAGCACAATCACAATGTATATATGAATGTAAGAACAAAGCTTGAGACAAAGAGATTGCAAACCACCGCGAAGTGTAGACACAAGATGACACCGGTGATTTTTTACCGATGTCTCGGGAAGCTTGCCAACTTCCCCTACTCCTCGTTGTGTCGACCAACACTAGAGTTGCTCTTCACGATCCCCCGCAAGGTAAGCACGAACCTCTCACAATCTCTTCTTTGAGCACCGCACAAGCTTCCTTGCGTGCTTCACGAAGTTTCTTGGCACCAAGCCGTCTAGGAGGTGGCAACCTCCAAGAGCAACAAGCACCAGCGGCTTGCAACACGAACACCTAGTGCCACAAATGCGATCTCTCAACGCAACGCACTAGAACTCGATCTCTCACTCAATCGGATGAACGATATCAAGCATATGTGAGTGGAAGGGCTCTCAAGCACTCTCAAGCATGGACACAAAGTCCCCAAGGTGCTAAGCTCCAGCCATGGCCGAACACACCCTCAATTTATAGCCCCCAAGCCAAATAGAGCCGTTGGTGCTTCAAACCACGGTTTTCGCGAGTTGAACGGACGCACCGACCGGACTCACCAAAGAAGTCGGTCCAGCATCCGGCCGCCACCGACCGAGCGTCACGGTCATAAACGACAGGCCCTCTAGCCCCACGGCTAACGGCTAACTGCATGCGTCCGGTGCATGCTTCCGGTCAGCACCGGAAGCTTCCGGTCCATGCGTCCGGTCGAGTCCAAGAGGCAAGTCCAAAAACATGCTCTCTAGAAACTCCGACCCGGACTCACCCATCGAGCGTCCGGTCAAAGACCGTGCGGCCCGGTCAAGCGTCGATCGATGCTTCCGGCCGCCATTTCCTGCGAAACTCCGTCGTCTTTGCTTCAACATGCTATCCAACAAGTATACCAACTTGAGCACGAGGCATAGCATGTTCTCACCACCACGATGCATCCGGCGCAAATAGAAAATATGCATCTCATTTTCTCGAAAGCGCCGAATCAACCGCCGCCTTTGGAAATGTGCCAACACCACCAAGTGTACATCACCATGTGCATGTGTGTTAGCATTTTCACAATCATTTCAAAGAACGGGTTAGCTCTTACCATGCCACTCGATCCTAACACATCGCAAAGTTAGATCGCTCAAGTGGCACTAGATGACCGATATGCAAACAAGTTTTCCCCTCTTAATAGTACGGCCATCTATCCTAAACCCGGTCATAAACTTCTCTAAGCACCTATGACCGGCGAAATAAAATGCCCTATAGGTTATACCTTTGCCTTGCGCATTTCCATTCCGCTCCATCTCCAAGTGCCGATGCAACACATGCACCAACACGATCAAGAATGATATGATCCATTTCATATCATCACATGACCTTCTTGGTCCATCGATCTTGACCTCAATTGCTCTTCATTTGTTGCATCGGTCCGTCGGCGCCAAGTCCCTCGACTTGCCCTTCACACTTGCAACGGTCCATCAAGCCAAGCCTTGTCTTGATCTTCACCACCTTGGTCACATGACTCCATGTCATGTCTCATATGCAATAAGCTCCTTCATTGCATCATCACATGTGAACTAATCTCCTATGTATAATCTCAATCACACATATTAGTTCACCTAATGTTGACACTCAATTACCAAAAACCACAAGGGACCTTTCACGGGGGCGGAGCTACCCGCTCTCTTATGCGCGCCTTGGGCGGCGGCCCTGGGTGAGCTCCCACGCGTCCACGCCCATGGCAATGCTCACCACCATGGCGGAGTTCTCGACCGGGCGGCGCTCGATGGACCGCGACGGGTAGCACACATGGCGGGCTCCTTGCGCCGAGCCGAGCAGCTCCAGACCAGCGAGCTCTCGGTGGTGCTCACCACCATGGCAGGTGGTTTCGATGAAATGCCAAAGGGGGAAGGGGTGGTAAGGCCACCGAATGCCGGTTGCAAGGTCACCCTATCCCCGCCGCGTGTGATATCAAACACGATCTCAAGCGAGCCCGGCTCATCTCATGCAAAGAAATCAAACAAAGGGTATGTGCAAAATGAGCTGCCATGGCCATGGCCACCTACCGCCGACGAAGTCTGGCCCTTCATGGCTCTAAAATCAAACATGCCCATAATCTCTCTCTCTCTCTAGCATTGTGGGGATTTGTGATGACAAATGCTAGCGGCCCCATTGTCGGCGTTGGCTATTGGGCGAGGACCACGAGAGAAAGGGGTGGTGACATGGGCGGTGGGGGGGAGCGGCGACCCCGACCTCCATGGGCGACAGCGCCGAAAGCAGGTGTTGGGGGGAGGTTGCGGGGCTTAGGGAGCAATCAGGCGCCAGGCGGTGTAATTACCAAGCCGGAGGAAGAAAGACGGGGGAAAGCCACCCCCACCTGAACAAATTTTCAAAGACACAAGATACAAATAAATACCTATAAATCTTTTCAAGCCTTTTGATTACACATTAATTTCCGTAGAAAAAACCCTACCCAAGCATCTCTAGTATTAATCATTTTCAGACTTCCACAATTTGGATTATTTTGTTGGTAGTGACCCTTTTTTTTTTGATATAGTGTTTAAAACTGAACACTGAATCTACATCTGGGGAAAGCTCAAAGGAAGGGACAAGACAAGGAACAGTGAGAACTGAGAAGAAATTAATCGACTCACAGCTATCAGAAGCTGACATTTGAGGGCGTGTCTCACGTTTTCTTGTCATGGTTATGTGATTATCCGCTGGCAATTGGCAGCATGCATGCATCCGAAGATACTTGAGTGCATACGTATCAACATATTACGGGACCAGTTCATGGGTGCCATGCACCTGAAATTCTGAACTAAGTCCTCATGAGCTGGCCCTTGCGTGGATGGAACTCACGTGACTCCTACCTACATGTGCATCACGCCGGCCGGCTGCCCCTACCCTCGTATTAGTACAAATAGAAGGCAATGCACAAGCCATATATATATAATTAATCATTAAATTTGTGAACAATTTTTTATTTTGCTGGGGTTTCGAAAACTACATGTCAATGAAATGGGATGTAGGACTTGTAAAGTGTGATGTCACTCCGGAGGCGTCCGGTAAAACTGGGAGTTGCAAGTGTGATTGCTTGTGTGTTATGATTCACTCCATTAATTTGTATCGAAATCTTTGTTCTCTAAATTTGACTAAGGCCGTGTTTGGATACTCTAACATAGTTCGAGTTAGAGTTAGTTTCTAACTTCAACCCTAGCCCTAAACTAACTCTAGCCCTGGAGCTGTTTGGATGGAAGGGTTAGATTGACATTAAATGTACTTATCCAATCATTTGATTTGGGTGGAGGGAGAAAGAAAATGCATTTTTTAGTGGACCCAACCTGAACTAACTCTAATTAGCACCTCTTGGGTGAGCTAGTTTTTTTTTAAGTGGGATGGATGCAAGTAACACCAATCTAACCCTCCTGATTAGATCTATAGGGCTAGTTGAGCTTGAATTAGCTCAAACTAACTCTAACACGTAGGATCCAAATAGGGCTTAAGTTTGTATATTAAGGGCCTGTTTGGTTCTAATGGGACTAGAGACGAGGGACTAATTTTTAGTCTCATTTAGTCTCTAAATTACCAAATATAAGGACTAGGGACTAATTTTAGTCCCTATTTCAATAGACTTTTCACTTTTGTGAGAGACTAGGGACTAATCTTTAGTCCCTAGTCCCTAGTCCCATGAACCAAACAGGCCCTAACACACCAACATCTTGCATTGAATACCGGATTTGCTAAAACCACCACAAAATGATGACGTCGCATTTCTTTGCTACCATATAGATCTTAATCTATACCTACTAATAAAAAGAGAAAATTTCTTGTCCACCTCTTTTGCCGTCTGCCTGCCCTGTCCCTGTCCACCGCTCGGATCCTTATCCATATACTACACGGTTCCTTATTCATATACTAAACGTACTCGGTTTACTACACGTACTCGGTTTCTTATGAAGCTCGGTTACTTCAATATTTTTGTCCGGTTACATATATATTGTTGCTCAGATCCATACGTATCCTGTAAGTCTATAATTACAGGGTCCTATTAGGAGCAAAAACAAGAGATCTACAAATAGCTTCTCCAACATCATGAACGCCGGCCGGCGAGCATGCCCCACCACGTCCCCTGCTGCTTCTGCCATCACCATCACAGGACAGCTAACGCAATGCGGGATTGATGCTTGTCAAGATGTACACGCTGGAGATGATATAGAAGCAACTCGAAACATTAAAAGGGCCGCTTTCCAAAAATACGGAGTCCGAATCCGTGACCCCGTGGCAACGACGCGGCACCTTTTACTAGTATATATATATTTATCTAAATTAGAGAAACTTGGTATGGTACAAAAGTAAAACATTTTCGAATTAAAGACATGGAATAATCATTTAACCCCTTAGTTCCACGGTTTTTGTATAGTAAAAAGTACAGGCATGCATAACGCTGCATAAACGTGCATCACACGGGCCGGCTGCATCTCACGTACGGGTGTGGCTGCCATAAGCCCTGAGCTTTCATACTGGCCGATAAGTCTCGATCATGAGCTGGCCCTTGCGCAAGTGGACCCTATCTACCTACATGTGCATCACGTCGGGTGCTCTGCCGTTGTATCAGTATAAATAGAAGGGCATGCACATGACTTAGGCCAAGCACAACAGCCTCTTACAAGTAGTATTCACAGTGAGCTTCCATTGCGCTCTTCCTCACCGATCAACCCTGCAAACAACCATGGCTACCGAATCCAGCTTCCAGACTATCCCTGCAGCCATAAAGGTTGGACCATGCGGTGGATCCGGAGGATCAGCTCGGGACATCACTCTGGAGCCAAAGCGTCTGCATAGCATCACCATTCGCAGCAGTCAAGCCGTTATCAACTCGATTGAGTTTGCTTACTCGGACACTTCTGGAAATTCTCAGTCCGCAGGCCCATGGGGTGCTACTCCCGGTTACATTCGAGATGTGGTCAGTGCACTATATATAAATATATAAATAGGCGTCCTCGTATTCAACTTTTAGTTACCTGCTACTATTCCCATGCATTATGACTTGAAATCTATGCTTTGGCGGATTAACGAAAACCAAGTATATATCCTTCCATTTTCCTTTCTCTTTGTGCAGATCCAACTTGCCGATAATGAGTTTGTAAGGGAAATATCTGGAACAGTTGACAAATATAGCACCAACCAAGACACTGTCATAACTGGACTCAAAATTGTGACCGACCTCAAGACATATGGTACATATGGCACTTTGAAGGGAGCTCCATTCACACTCAAGGTACTGCCGGGTAGTGCCATTGTGGGCATGTTCGCGCGCAGTGGGGACCTTCTTGACGCCATTGGTGTCTACGTGCGCCACATCTAAATGGTGGGCTACATGCTCGATCATGTCTGGAACGGTTTCCATCACTTGTACGTCTTGCCGTGCAATGGAATGGGGATCACTTCAGGCCATATACGGACGGTCGTATGATGCTTGCTCATGTCCTCTTATGTCCAATAAAGGTCTTGTTTGTTATTGATACACCTCGTGTTGTCGGAATCATGGTTTGTTGACTCTTGTTTGTTTTCATGTCTTTATTTGGTTAAGTTACGTTGGAGTCCGTCCATCGTCAGTTTTAAGCACAAGAATTACCGGGAGATGGGTGTGCGCATGTCATGCGTGGATATATACTACTAGGGTCATGATGTTTCGGTTGCTTTGTAATTTGCTTATATGCATGAAATAAAAGATGTAAATGTCGCAGTTCTTAGCGGCACCAAACCCTGATCTATTCCACTGAGTTTTGGTCTCCCCTGCTACAGCTCGTCTAACAAGTTGAATCCGGGGAGGATCTCGAGGCTGGATACCTATATTTGGTTGGGATTTTTTGTTTTGACAAAAACATGAATTATATTAGCAGCACGATGCTATTAGTGGTCAATTAAAACTGAACACTGAATTGACATCGGATCGATACTCAAAGGAACAATAAAAGGAAGTGTGAGAAGAAATTAATGATCAGAAGCTAATAGTTACATGACTTTCTAACGTTTTCTTCTAATGGTAGGTAGCTCCATGGGTCTCGATCGTTCTTGGCACCAATAACTGTCCCCATGCATGCATCAACATACAGGACCATGCATTCCATGTGCCAAAAAGACATCCTCTCACTTTTTGATTTGCTTCTCCTCTACTTGAACTCCCTCCGTTTCAATTTCAAATTGTAGGTGATTTCTGTTTTCCTATATGCATAAATATAATTGTGTATCAAGACATACATTATATCTAGGTGTATAGCAAAAAAAAAAAAAAAAAGAACCGGATATGGTGCGCGACATGTGCGGTAGTGGTTTAGCGAAATCCGCGAAGGGGAATGATGCGTGGGGGAGAACGAGGGAAGGGACCTCAACCCGCGAGCCTATGTTGGGTGCCGGGCATGGGCCCCGATCCTCACCTTCTGGCGTGCTTGCTGGCCTTGAGGGCGTCCCCAATGGTTAGCTATTTGGCTATCTAGATGTGACGTGGCAAGCAAAAAGTAGGAGAGAGAGTAATCACTAGCTACATGCAACTAGCTAGACTATTTCACGTGGCCCGAGAACATGTGAGATGAACATGTGAGGCCAATAACTTAAAATAGTTTTTGTTTGTGTCTCTCACCTCCACATCACCAAACCAAATAGCTAGCACTAGCTATTACCATTGCGGACGCCCTGAGGAATAACGTGCGATGCGGCCAATGGGGAGTTGAAGCCCGACCTTGGAGCACTGCGCGACCTAGCGCGGGCACACGAGACCAGGCCTTATAAAGGATGCGGGCAAGCTTAGGATAGGCACCGGGCGGGATCGGCGGCAGTGATGTCACCAGCGTGATGCGGAGGATGGGGGACGACGACGGCGCGTCTCGGTGACGAGTGGGGCCGAGTTGGTAGGCGCACTAGTGCACAAACGCTCTTTTGTCCGGATCGTTTTTTACACTATAGGCGAGCTTCTCATTTTGAACTGGGATTAAAGTTCCTATTAGTCCCGGTTGGAACTACCCTTAGGGAGTAAAGCTCTTGGAGGAACGATGTACGAGGCAACTTTCATCTAGAGGAAACCTTTAGTCGAGTTCTAGCCAACAACATGGACTAAAATAAGACATTTAGTCGGTTCCAATTCTCAAGCTTTTAATCCCGGTTAGAGAGTAGGACTGGGATGAAAGGTTTTGGGTTGGGTCGGCCCGGCCCAAACCGGCGGCTTTAGTCGATTGGAATATACAACCGGGACAAAATCTTTTTTTTGAGGCAACATCACTTTTGCACAAAAGGACCCTGAGATTTTATTATATTATCACCAACATCGTAAGCGTCATATAGAATTACGTTTTTCAGAACTTGAATTCGTAGTTTTGGTTTTCTCTTATTCAAAATATGTTTTCATTTATTAACATATTTGCGTATTCCACGAGATTCCAATGTGGTTTTGACCTCAAACTTTTTCCCACGCTTTCACATGCCCCCGTGTGCAGGAACCACCAAGTTTGAGAATTTTTTTGAATTGGTTTGGTATTTTTTCCAGTTTAATCGAATTTCCGAAGCGAGTTCTCCGGTAATTATTAGTTGAACCGAGTCCACCCCAAGAAAGAACTGAAACGGTGCCAAACTTTGTGAGAAGGTCTCTTGTGCCCTAGGAGACGAAGTTTTGGGGAGGTGGGTGTAAAATCCTGTTGTTTTCCATATGAAACTTCGCCATGGTTTTATCGCACACGGCGCGGAGAAAAAATGCAGTAATTCAAATAATCATGAAAAAAAACCTAAGATTTTGCGTGGGATCATATTTTGGGTGTATATGAGCACAACAAAAAATGATCTTTAGTCCCGGGTTTAAATGAGCACCGGGATTAATATTCCCAACTATTTATCCGGGCCTATCCTACAACCGGGATTAATATAATTTTACTCCCGAGCCTCCCCAAGAACCGGGATTAAATTGGGCGGGGTATATGACGCGACACCTGGGCTTCTCCCTCATCCTCTCGTCATTCCACAACACGCGAGACTCTGCCGCCGCAGCGCCGGCCGCCGACGCCACCACCGTCCCGTGACCCCCGACGCCGTCCCGTCCTGTCCCGTCCCCGCATCCGCCGCCGCCGTCGTCTCGCGCGCGGCCGCATCTCCGGCCGGTTCGTCTCGCGGCGCACTGCGCCGCCCTCCACCGTCGCCCCACCACCGTCGTCCGGACGCCATGCCTGCACGGAGCCCGACGCCCGGCGCTTCCCGGCCCGACGCCCTGCTCTCTTCCCGACGCGGCGCGGCGGCCCTCTTCCCGTACACACCGTCGCGCGCAGCTGGCCTCGGTAGGTTTCTTCCGGGCACACGTACCGGCCCTGATCTGTTGTTGTTCCGCCGGTCGAGCTAGGCCTCCTCTGGTCCCCATGCTGCTGTTGTTCCGCCGGCCGAGGCCTCCTCTGCTCCCCACGCAAGCTCGCTGCTGGCCTGAATGCTGTTGTTCGATCCTGAATGTGCATGATCCTTTCCTGAATTTCCTGAATGCTGTTGTTCGATCCTGAATGCGAGATATTAGGGCCAGTACTCTGACTCCATACATTATCCTGAATGCGAGATGTTAGGGCCATACTTGTTCGATCCTGAATGTGACCGGTGATTCCTAGTGTTAGTTGAGGTAATGCATTCCTTGTGTTCGATCTGAATGTGACCATACTTCACAGCAGTCTTGCAGATCTGGGATGGATTTAATTGTGACTTCGTCTTGTTGAAACCAATTTCTGGATATCATGTAACTGATATTTTTGTATGCAACTCAGAGCCGTATGTTTTCAGAGCCCTAGGTTGTCATCGGGGAATGAATGAATGATCTCGCCGAGAATGGCAGAGTAGTGAAGGCAATACCAAGTTTTATGTGTGTGTATATATGTATGTTATTGTTCTCAGTAATTTATATACCCACTTAAAAGCTCAGCCTTTGTTGCCTTTTCAGTTCAGCATATCACCATTTGATGATACAATTCCAAGATGAGTGTCTACTTAGAACAGGACCATTGTTTGTTCCATGTATTGCCTTTTCAGTTCAGCATATCACCATGCAAAACTGAAGTCTTGTCTCTCTGCCTTATACTGTTCTGATGCATCCTACTTTATGAATGCTTAAGCTTGAAGGTCCAATTATTTTTTTTTTTTTTTGTGCGCAGGTCTTGGATTAAAGTCGTTCAAAACCATAATATGATTCGCAATACGCCATTTACCATCAACAGAAACAAAGTAAGTACTATATATCTTATTTCAATTCCCCTATAATATCAATTTATCGGATTGTATGACAATTTTTTTTCTGCTGCAGTGGGCTCCAAGGCAGCCACAAGGTACCAATCTTTGTGGATTCTACGTTTGTGAGTTCATAAAGTTCAACTCACGTAGAAGCACCCAAGAGGAAAACCAAGTACGTGTACTACATATATACATGACAATATATATTTACCATTATTATTGTTAAACACATATTTATATACTAATAATTTTTTTTTTCCCTTTTCTCCAATTCAAGACGAAATATTTGAAGAGCTTAACCGTAGAAAAAACTCATCTCCAAGCAATGCAAGAGTCCCAGGCAGGATTTATCAATGATGAGGTCTTAACAGAAGGCGCCCGAGTTTTACTATGACCCTAATGAAAAGTGGCTTCCAAATGCGGATCCGAAGAAGCCAAATTGGCGTCCAAATCCGGAGCTGAAGGAGTGATGTTGAACTTTGTAATTGAGTCCACACTTGCATTATATATGTAGGACAATGAACTTGTAATCGGCTCTAAATATGTGGCATCATGACGATGAAAACAATATTTATGCCCGCTTTTGATGTATAATATAGAATTGTATTGAAACTTTCCCTAAATGTGTTTATCATTTGTAGTGTACAATCATATTCGAAACTTCCCCGAACGCGTATCATTTGTAGTGTACAATCGTATTTGAAAACCAAATTTAAAAGCAAAATATAACATGAAATTAAAAGAAACAAAAAACAAAGAGAGATTTAGTCGGTTGGTAACACCAACCGGGACTAAATCTTTGGTCCTGGCACGGGCACGGGCCTCGGGGCATCCTAGTCGGTGTTACTTAACCAGGGACTAAAGGTTATTATTAGTCGGTTCATATTCTCACCACTCGATTTTTAGTCCCGGATGCGTAATCCCAGTTCAATTTACACTATGGAGAACCGGGACAAAAGAGCGTTTGTGTACTGGTGGCGGGGCCTGCGAGTCAGTGGCTCAAGGGCGGGACGCGGGCCGCTAGCTGCTGCTGCTGGGATGCCGAGCTGGGCCGGCCCAAGAGCGAGGCTCGCGCGTGTGGGCGCTCGGCGTGGCCTACTGCACTGCTGCTGGTGGCCGGTTGGGCCGCGGTGAAGCTGCTTGGCTGGGCCGCAAGCTTGCTGCGCTGCTGCTACTTGATGCGCTGCTGTCTCGGCTGCTTACTAGAGTGGGCCAAAAACAACGGAAGGGAAAAAGGAACAAAAGAAATATCTTTTCTTTTATATAACATGGATTTAAACCACTTTTGATCAAAACCACACATTCCAATACAAAAAAATGCGTCATCATGTATGCACCACGAACTTGCTAAACGTTATGATAAATTTTAATTTGATGAACATTATTTATTTTCATTTGTTTCATGTGCACAAAATTTGAATTTAAACAATTCAGCTCTATTTTAAAGAGAGGCAAAATTTGGGGTGTTACAGTTACCAATGACTTTATTGGTAATGGGAAAAATACCCATAACCTTTGATGAATCATTTGTAACATGATAAGGGTAGCGCTCTGCCTGTTACCCGGCCATCTAAGACGTTAGCAAATTGAGGTTTTCAGGTAGTGGAACTCTCATCGCCGCTTCGCGTTGTGGGGTTCTGTGACGAGAAATGCTAGCGGCCATCATCTGTCCCCCTTTGTCGTTGTTGGCTATTGGAGCGGGGACCACAAAGAAAGGGGTTGTGACATGGCCGGTGGTGGGGAACGAGCGACCCCGACCTCCTTGGCGTGACGCGCTGAGCAGATGTTCGGGGGCTTAGGGAGCAAACGGACTGTGTAATTAGCAAGCCGGAGGAAGAAAGACGGGAAAGCCACCCCACTTGAACAAATTTTCAAAGACACGTAAGATACAATAAATACCGATAAATCTATTCAAGCCTTTTGATTACACATTAATTTCCGTAGAAAACCCCTATCCAAGCATCTTTAGTATTAATCATTTTCAGACTTTCACAATTTGGATTATTTTGTTGGTATTGAAACTTTTTTGATAGTGTTTAAAACTGGACACTGAAACTATATCTGGCGAAAGCTCAAAGGAAGGGATAAGAAAAGGAACAGTGAGAACTGAGAAGAAATTAATCGACTTACAACTACCAGAAGCTGACATTTGAGGGCGTGTCTCACGTTTCCTTGTCATGCATGGTACGTGCTGGGTCTCGATTATCCGCTGGTAATTGGCACCATGCATGCATCCGAAGATACTTGAGTGCACACGTATCAACTTATTACGGGACCATGCATTCCATGTGCCAGCCAGATTCAAGGTTGCCATGCATCTGAACTAAAGTCCTCATGAGCTGGTCCTTGCCTACATGTGCATCACGCCGGCTGCCCTGCCCTGCAATGCACAAGCCATATATAAATATAATTAAATTTGTGAACAATTTTTGATTTTGCTGGGGTTTCGACAACTACATGTCAATAAAATGGGATGTAGGACTTGAAAAGCGTGACGTCTCTCGGTAAAACTGGGAGTTGCAAGTGTGATTGCTTGTGTGTTAATATTCACTCTATGAATTAGTATCAAAATCTGAGTTCTCTAATTTTGACTAAGGCCGTGTTTGGATACTCTAACATAGTTAGAGTTAGTTTCTAATTAACTTCAACTCTAGCCCCTAAACTAACTCTAGCCCTAGAGCTGTTTGGATGGAAGATGTCTTGTCCAATCATTTGGTGTGGGTGGAGGGAGAAAGAAAATGCACTTTTTTAGTGGACCCAACCTGAACTAACTCTAATTAGCACCTCTTGGGTGAGCTAATTTTTTTAGGTGGCCGGGTTGAATGCAAGTAACATCAATCTAACCCTCCTGTTTGGACCCTTTAGGGCTAGTTGAGCTTGAATTAACTCAAACTTACTCTAACCCGTAGGATCCAAATAGGGCCTAAGTATGTATATTACCAACAGCTTGCATTGATTACCGGATTAGCTAAAACCACCACAAAATGATGACGGCACATTCATTTATTTGGTACCATAGATGTTAATATATATATGTTTATCTAAATTAGAGAAACTTGGTATAGGGAAAAAGTAAAACATTTTCGAATTACAGACACGGAATAATCATTTAACCCCTTGGTTCCACGGTTTTTGTATAGTAAAAAGTACAGACATGCATGACGCTGCATAAACGTGCATCACACCGGCCGGCTGCATCTCAAGTACGGGTGTGGCTGCCATAAGCCCTGAGCTTTCATACTGGCAGATAAGTCTCGATCATGAGCTGGCCCTTGCGCAAGTGGACCCTATCCACCTACATGTGCATCACGCCGGCTGCTCTGCCGTTGTATCAGTATAAATAGAAGGGCATGCACATGCCTTAGGCCAAGCACAACAGCCTCTTACAAGTAGTATTCACAGTGAGATTCCATTGCGCTCTTCCTCACCGATCAACCCTGCAAACAACCATGGCTACCGAATCCAGCTTTCAGACTATCCCTGCAGCCATAAAGGTTGGACCATGCGGTGGATCCGGAGGATCAGCTCGGGACATCACTCTGGCGCCAAAGCGTCTGCATAGCATCACCATTCGCAGCAGTCAAGCCGTTATCAACTCGATTGAGTTTGCTTACTCGGACACTTCTGGAAATTCTCAGTCCGCAGGCCCATGGGGTGCTACTCCCGGTTACATTCGAGATGTGGTCAGTGCACTATATATGAATATAAATAGGCCTCCTCGTATTCAACTTTTAGTTACCTTCTACTATTCCCATGCATTATGACTTGAAATCTATGCTTTGGCGGATTAATGAAAACCAAGTATATATCCTTCCATTTTCCTTTCTCTTTGTGCAGATCCAACTTGCCGATAATGAGTTTGTAAGGGAAATATCTGGAACAGTTGACAAATATAGCACCAACCAAGACACTGTCATAACTGGACTCAAAATTGTGACCGACCTCAAGACATATGGTACATATGGCACTTTGAAGGGAGCTCCATTCACTCTCAAGGTACTGCCGGGTAGTGCCATTGTGGGCATGTTTGCGCGCAGTGGGGACCTTCTTGACGCCATTGGTGTTTACGTGCGCCACATCTAAATGGTGGCTACATGCTCGATCGTGTCTGGAACGGTTTCCATCAGTTGTACGTCTTGCCTGCAATGGAATGGGGATCACTTCTGGCGATATACGGGCGGTCGTATGATGCCTGCTCATGTCCTCTTATGTCCAATAAAGGTGTTGTTTGTTATTGATACACCTCATGTTGTCGGAGTCATGGTTTGTTGAGTCTTGCTTGTTTTCATGTCTTTATTTAGTTAAGTTATGTTGGAGTCCGTCCATCGTCAGTATTAAGCACAAGAATTACCGGGAGACGGGTGTGCGGCGTCATGCGTGGATTCTACTAGGGTCATAATGTTTCGGTTGCTTTGTAATTTGCTTATATGCATGAAATAAGAGATGTAAATGTCGCAGTTCTTAGCGCCACCAAAACCCTGATCTATTCTACTGAGTTCTGCCTCTCCGTGCTATAGCTCGTATGACAAGTTGAGTCCGGGGAGGATCGAGGCTGGATACCAATATTTGGCTGGGATTTTTTTTTTTTTTGACAAAAACATGAATTATATTAGCAGCATGATGCTGCGTAAACCTTGACCGAGGCGGGGAAATGTTTTGCAATGCGCTTTAAAGCGGGCACGCGTGTACAATGGCCCCTGGAAAGAGCAGCCATAATTACAATGCTCAGACATTGTTACTACTTGTGCAAAGGCCTGCCTAGCTAAGATATGGGTTGTGTTATTTAGAGTTCTATTAATCTTCGTGAGCTCGCCATTCCTGGAGGTGATGATTTTGTCGAAGACCTTTGTGTAAGGCTTCATCCTCCAATCCGGTGGGTCCTTGTGATCCGAGGAGTGCATGAATTTCACCAATTAATTGTTCGCAGTCCGAGAGGTAGGTGACTCCTGTGAAGTTGAGGCCACATCTGCTTTGGCAGAAGCCACCGCTAAGGCGACTGCTTCCGGCATGATGACAGAGTGAGCTTGATGGAGCAGCGCCTTTATGTAAATAGTATGTGCTGCTTTGACCTACGTATGGAGAAAGAAAATGCCTAGACCGGCTGATCTAGGCTGCTGGATGACCTGGTCCGGATGTAAAGAGGCATCAACATAGCAGCGGATTCCTGGAAGTATGGCCGACACGAGTACCTGTTCGCCAATTGGTGGCCTGCAGCTTCGTTGATCTGTTGAGTTTGGATGCATACCTTGGGACATGGTCAGATGTACATGAACCTGGGGTTGAATTAATGTGGTGTTCAGAAACTTGGACTCCTCCGGATCCTTGTAGAGCGTGTGACTCCGGTTGCTTAAGAATAGAAACCTGCTGTAAAGTATTAATATGCGCTTGCACAACATATTCTACCTGCTAGGGTGTCCATTGTGCAGTCCTAAAATGGAAGCATTTCGTGCTTTCCAAGATACCATAAATTCATAAATAATTTTAGAAGTTGATCAGTAGTAATTGGGACATTAAAAAGAGAAGCTAGAGTTTATTGGACAACATCATCTTCAACCGGCAAATTTGCTGTACCAATGGGAGGATTAAACCATGACCAAACCTGAGTAGCAAAAATACAAGCAAAGAAAATATGAAAATCTGTCTCTACCGAACCATAGATTTTGCATAAGTTGTCATTGTGCGAAGAAAATCTGGAGGTCAGGGCTAAAGCTCTCCTGATTAACCTCCAAGCAAAAGCTTTGATAATTGGAGGTACAATTTGAATGTTACTGCCCAATACATATACGCCCACGGACCGACCCTGTGAGCTCCTGACGAATTGTTTTAAACGAGGACGAATTAGGTAGCAGTGGCTATGGAGTGGACATGCACAACACGACCCCGGACCCGTTCCCGTTCGTTCACTGCAGAGACATTTGGGCTCCCGAATTGAATCTCCTTGGTCCACTGCAGACCTATCCAAACTTCGTGGAGGACCACCAGTGAAAGACACGTTGGTTGGTCGAGACTCCCGACTGACGAACACATGGCATGGATACAGTGCATCTAGACTACGGCCACATTATTATGCACACGGTACACATTGGTACTAGTCGTTAGCGACCACTTGCTTTCCAACTGCTGGGATTGATAGAGCCCGGACCTTACTTGTCACCACGCTCAGTCGTACGTCGTTCACATTCATACCGAACCACACCACAACAGCTCATAGCGCAGTTATCTACTAGGACCTTAGTTTGACCTATTGCAGTACAAAAAACGGCCATACAAAAACAATTCAGTTTTGAACATTTATGTTCCGATCTAAACTGTTTTTTTTTGCAAAATCAGATCGAGAAGCACAGCTCATCAGGATTTGTGATTTTGGAGTGGCTAGAAAGTTTGACGATGATGACCACGAGAGAACGGACTCTACTGCGTTGGCTCTAAGCCTCTAAAGTATAATTCCCATGCCTCAGGGCCCGCTTGGTATGACACCTAAAACAGCTTCCGCTCCTCGAGCTCGTGCTTCACGGAATCACCATGGCAACACCATCGGGTTGGAGGACGGCGACCATGGACGCCGTCGGGGGTGGGGAAGGTGTCATAGCTGCCATCTGGATGCAATATACTACACAAATTATTAATTGTGGTGGTTATTTTGGATTAACTATGGTGGTTTCAAAAACCGCCACCGAGGGTAGGCCACGGCTAATCGATGGATTAACCGTGGCAGTTTTTAAATCCACCAATAACCGTCATAGTTAAATACATAAAGCTCATACCAAACCTTATTCGCAACGGTTCTAGAGTTGTTGCTGGTGGAGCAGGCCGCCCCGCCGGCCGCCATGCCTCGGCCTACCTCACGTTGTCGTGCGCTTGCACCAAACCCGCGTTGCCCAGTGAGAGTGAGGAGTGGGAGAAGGAGGAGACAGGTGCATGCTCGCGCCGCCACACCGCCCGAGGAGAGAGGAAAGGAACCATGGAAGAGGAGGGATGCCCGATGGGATCCGGTGAAGTGAGAGAGGGGTTGGGAAAGGACAGCGGCAGATGGCTGTGGGGGAGGGAATGAGTTAGGGTTTCCACCTCTCTTGGGTTATATATGTCGTCCATCATTATTGGGCTGAATGGACCACTCATTGCGAAGTGGGCTGGACGTCCGGCCCTCATTATTCGTGATATTTTTTCAATACGGTTAATTGATTTACCGTAGCGGTTTTATAAACAACCGCCACGGTTAATAAAATGATAATGCTTTGTAGAGTCATTTTTGTCGTAGTGATGGGAAAGTCGATCGCGTGTTAGCTAGCCGGGTGACATGGGGAGGAGCGTCATCGGTGGGACGTGCTGAATAGAACTGGAGGTGTAGAGGAAGGAGGAGGATGACGAGGCGAGGACGGGGCAAGAGGTTGAAGATGACGGATGCTCTGCTAAATATCAAGAAATTACCTTGAAGACACACACAAATCTTATATGTTATTACATGATGGGTACTAACAAGTTATTCGCGTACTAAATCAAAAAAATTCTTTCTCCGTAATATACTAGTGCATGTTTGGGGCACAACAACAAAAAGGTTCCTTTCCTTTTTTTTTCGTCGAGAGGTCCAAGCGTCGTTGTGTTCTGAGAGATTGATAGTGGTGGCCCATGTGGGACATGCTATCCTGAGCCCCCAAAGGAAATGGGTGACCTCCCTTCCCACGCCAAGTCGACTCAGCCTGCCAAGGCACACGCGGTCCGCCACAGCCCATGATGGGCCAGCATGAAAAGCTCCAGCTGCTACTACGCGCTATAGCTCCATGGTCCACGAACGTCCAATCGGGCCAGGAAGGTCCAGCCGTCTCCAAAGCGAACTCTAGCGGCCTCTGGTCTTGTAAAGCAGCCTACGAAACCAACGACGATCCGACCGCAAAATCTAATATATCATCTCTACACGTACACGCCGTAAAATTGAGTACCAACTCCGCCGGAGCCCACATCCCATTTTTAAGCTCTACATTGGAAAAAAAAAGAAAAAAAATATTTAAGTTCCGTCAACATGCCTAGCACACAGAAAACGGTAATCCCTCAGCTTCCGAACTTCGTTTCGACATTTGTTTGACGCTGATTTTCAACGTTACTATGTACTTTTATCATGGACCGGGTCACCGGATAGACTTCTAGGTTGGGCCATCACACACATGGGCTTTTGATATGCCGTCGCTGGAACAGGAGGAGAGGAATAAAACACAAAGCAGGAATCATCAGAAGGGCATCGAACATATCGAACCCTGAACCCTGTGGTCCTCTACCTTCCGTCTGGAACCAGCCCCACGCTGTTCTTGCTTCTACACTGAATTCCTGCTCCTCCCAATCTAAACCCCCTCTGAGTCTCTAGATATTGTATCAAATTACCCTTGTGATTGCTCTTCACAGTGACATGGTATTCAGAGCCTTCAATTTGGGAACCCTAATTTTTTTCCTCAAATCAAGTTCGGCATGGTCACTGTGCTGGACATCTCGGCCTACATGTCGAACTGTATGGAGATGTTGCAGAAAATGCTGGACCGCATGAATGGCGTCTCCTTGGCATCCTCGTTATCCAACCCACGTTCTGCGACCTCTGCCCCAACATTGACGGGCGACGACGCCAGCTGTGTCGCCCGCGCCACTAGCTATGCCGTCAGGTCCTGCAGCGCCCCTCGGTCACACCGGTGCTCTTTTTCGGCGAACCCATCAGATTCACATCCGTTGCGTGCACTCAACCATCCCCAGCCACTGGCGACAACGACTACAACTGCGCCATCCACCGGTGAACTATTGGATATCCTGACATAGGTTCAGTTTGATTTGTGAAATGCTTGTGCACTTTGGATTTTAGTGGATGCTCCAATATATTGTTGCTAGTCTCAATTGGTGAATTGAAGCAGCTAAGATGGCTTATTGCTCAAGGAATCAAAGAACTGCCAAAGAAGCTCCAAAATTTGTTGAATCTAGATCTGTCATGATGCCATAACTAGTCCATGTCAGGGAAACTTTCCTTGAAAATTTGTCAAGTGTTTTGGCAAACCTCACCAATCTCAGGTACTTAGGCATTAGTAACTTAGTCATCAATGGCACAGAAGGAAGTTCTAGTTATCTACGTGACTGGATTAGCAGTACGGCAAATTCTGGAGCACCTGAACCTATCTAGGAGAACAATGGTTTAGCATGATTAGAGCAACCGTAATGTATCTTCCCTGTATGTGTAGTAAAGGCGGGGTCATGTGTTAGCTAGTAGTAGTGCTATTCCTAGTGCCACAATGTAATGAGTATTAAGGTGTGGTCTATGCACATGTGATAGAGGAGAGAGAGGGGAAGAATGTGGAGGGGAAAAGGTGAAGATGCTGCTACTACACTTGCTTGTGACAGAGGTGAGAGAAAGAATATTTTTTTTACTCTTGTTACCAGTTAGTAGTGCTATTCTTGGGTATAACTATTACTAGTTCTTCTTCCAACCTCTACAATGTATCTTCATAGTAGCAAAGCCTTACTCTCCCCTTACTCCCTCCATTGTGGACGCCCCATCGGCAAGTGTAGCCTCAAAACAAGGGCGGATCCAAGGGAGAGCGGAGTGGGGGCTCAAGCACCCCCCCCCCTCCTCGATTTGTCCACTAAATTACTGTTACATAGGCTCAAATTTATCACTAAACTCTAACCCTAAATCGCCATTATTTAGTCCCCCTTCATCCTCATCATGGATCCACAGTTGGTTCAAAAGGATGCATAGAATGGATCTTACGGAGTATACGAGTACTTGAGCTGAAGTCCTTAGTGTTGCACTGCATGCTGCTTCGAAGAAGTGGATCAGGCCGGTTATGCAGTGCACTATTCACAAACATTCCCGAATTCAAAGTTCGTGCGGATGATGTCAATGAGTGTAGGAGTGGTGAACCCACGGCCCGAGCTACAGCCCTCCCCGGGAGAGCCAATCCTGATTTTCACCTGCAATCACTTGATTTTCATTGATCCTTCTTTATTTAGCCCTCCGCGAGAGCCAATCCTGTTAGCAATCTTCATCTGCTCGAAATCAATTGCTGCATGAGCATCAAGTCGTTGCCTTCATGTATACAGAACCTCCCCAAGCTTCAGAACCTACAGATTCTTTGGTGCGATGAAAAATTGAAAGAGTGGTGTGAATCAGAAGAGAACAAGGCGAAGCTGGCTCACATAAACGTTCAAGTAAGTTCACTGACAAACTGTAGCATATTCAGTCTTCAGTTCTTATTTTAGAGAGTGTGCACGTACATTACAAAAGGTAGGACAAAATTACAGCCGGAGGAGAAACAAAACAGAGTGTACGTAATTGACAAACTCTCAAGTCTCTTGCATGTATTAGTTAGTTAGCATGCCTAAATTCAACAATTGCAATACCAGTTTATTTTCGTACACGAGTATTTCCATGAAGACAGTCGTGTTTGTCAATAGAAAAAATAATTTGATGATGACAATATATTGAAGTAATTATTTAAAAGAATATATCAAGTAATGAAAGTCAGGCGATACATATATAATAAGTTTTGTGTTGAATTACCGCCCATAGATAACTAACCAGTGCACACTATATTTGCGCTTTGCAGCTTGATTGATGACTGATCAATTGGTCATTGGTGGCATGACAAGGAAAAGGGGCGTTGTGTGTATTTGGATTCATCCACCTGAACAACATTGCGGCTACACCCTCAGCTTACTTGAAATGAAGAAAAGAACTTGATATATGTCTGGATCCACAGCCATCTCAGGGTATACCTCGATTCATGATACTCCCACATGTTTGTATCTAAGATAAGGGTACCTTTGTTTGACATTAATATTGCATACAGACGCCGTTGGTTGCTTGCCAAGGATCTCGGTCTCCCCAGTTCAGTGTATCTGGACGTTGTTCTCCTTGTGCTATAGCCTATTTGGAAGGCACTTAACGCGTTGATTTTTGAACATCATGGCTGCCGTGGAGGTGGTTTGGATGTTTTCCTTGATATATGGATTCATGGACACTACGTTACAGGAAAAATGATGGGTCAATAGGAACACTGGCGTGATTACATCAACTCTCGGATCTAATTCTCTCGCTCTCCATCTCTTTCGTCCTATTGCTCTCCCTGTAATCTCCTCCTGGCATGTCGGGATAACTTTATTTATTGTCTACATTGTTTCGATTGATATAGTAGGTGGGGATATTCCCGATATTGTTAAAAAAAACATCGATCACACGCTCTACCAGGCCAGACTGGTGGATATGATGATAAATCCGACTTATAAGAAATGTTGGGAGACAAAGCAAAGTATCCCCCTCCAATCCTCCGTCGTTGGCGGGGATTTGTATGTAGGTTAATTTCTATTGTACTCACTCCAATGGGACGATTCTTTGTTTTGGAGCAGCAAATGCGATGTAAATTTTTCCTCTTGGACTTTCGATCGATTTTTTTATATAAGCCTGACTTGTTGAAACTCAAGTCGATGATTCAAGCAAATTTGTCTCGCCGATCGCTTTCTTCTTCATCGAGTATATCAACATGCTCTAAAAAATCAATTAATGGCGGCTTGATCATGAACAATCTCCCAGCAGGGCCGTGGCTGTCGTCATTTTACTTGGATTATTCTCCTAGTCTTTGCCGCCATATGCAGAAGCACAGCAGGTTATTCTCCTAGTGTTTGCCGCCGCATGCAGAAGTACAACAGGCTGATCAAGAAAAGCTCCGCACAGCAGCTGGACTATATAATTTTTAGAGTTAATTGCTTTCTCCGGCCCAAATCCGATGGATGTGCTGGTTGGGTACTGGTACTTTTTTTGTTAAGAGAGTATATATATGCCTAGTCAAGTGATTGCTTTGGCAGTAGACATCTCCAAGCTAAACTTGACCGTCAACAAATCTGCTCACTCGATCAGTCTTCTTCGTTCAACGTACTAACTTCCACCAGATAAGGCGGTCGAAGCAATAATGGTGCCTTCACGAATGCACCTCTCTGCCGTCCTCCTTCTCATCGCCGCCCTCCTACCCGTGGTTGTCATGGCAGCTCGTGGTATGTGCGCATGATCAAACTAGATGCATGTTGCAAGTGGTGGGGATGTCGATCATTGATTAATTTGTTAATTTTTTTGAAAATATGTTTTGCCGAGGTGGATTGTTTGTCGAGTTAACAAAAACACTCGGCAACATCTAAATTTATACCGTATATGCGCTTTGTCGAAGTGCTTCGGCACTTTCGGCAAAGCGACTGTTTTCCTCTGTGTTGTCGTTTGATGCGCTGTAATTATTGGACATTAATTAATTTGTTGCATAAATTGAATGTGATCCATATGCATATGCATGCAGAGTCGTCATCGGCGTCTGCTGTTGGGACAGATATATATGATGATTGCCCTTCGCACCTGAGCGGCAATTTTAAAGGAGCATGCTTCTTTAACGAAGCCCTCTTGCGGCGCACGTGCATATTTGAAAGCAGCAACAACTTTGACGGCTTTGTGACTGGTTCGATGCTATTGCAAAACTAGATGCAGCTCCAGTAGCTCTCAGGAGGCTCTTGCTGCTGCTAGTGCTCCGACATAATCGGCGAATTGATCAGATCCCAGCTGGATGCCTGCCTCAGTAATGATCCTATATATATATCCTCCCCTGTGCCCTCGTGTAATAACAATATACCAGTGTATGATGCGCTTGGTGGTACCTAGCTAGATACTGGGTGCTTACTACTTATGTTGTAACAAATAAAATTGTTGTGGACTTGCTTGTGCGCAACAAAAAAAAATCGATTTTCAGGTGAACAAGCGCATCCAGTTAACCAGTTTCCTAAAACGGATCCGGCGTCTTCAATCAAGTAAAAATAGTTTTACCATTCTGAAGCTCACTTGAGCCGGCGGAGCGGGGGGGGGGGGGGGGTTGTATTGAGAAAAGCATATAATAATAGACATGTGTTTTTTTTTTTCTTATTTTTTCATGTTTAGTGTCCCGAAATACATCATCAATGCATAGTTTTCTTTGTCACCAACATAATCTACATATATAGAAAGAGACATAGCTAATTTGTTCTCCAAAAAAGAGAGTTAGGCTAATTATGAAATCTGCACTAGTGGAAAACAGGATATTTGAGTTTTCATTTTAAAAATCTGTTGATTGTATTTAAAACTACAGAAGAATCTCCATTCTACATGCATAATACCAAAGAATGGCGACTGAGTGCAACGAATATCAGAGCTTCTGGCGCTAGCGTCTGATCCGGTGCCAGCGTCGACAGTCAAATAAAGAAGAACAATTTGCGAAACATGTATCTAATGTTGCACTTAGAAGCCGATCTATGTCTCCTTGGGTCCACACATCAATTGGATTGAACTCAAATAATCCTTCTTTTTCTTTGCTTCTTGAAGTTAAATAACCTCTTCACTATTTACTTCACGATGACAAGTGCTCTGATGGTGGTCCAATAAGAATAAATATTGATATCGACCCGACTTTCGATCAAACAATTGTGGTCCCACCAGGCGTGCCAAAAATTGTGTTGACACAAAAAGTGGCACATTGTGTCAGACACAGCGTGGCTTCAAACCAAGGGCCCGATTGATCGAGTCCAAGATGTGGGGTCAATTTGACCTGCAATTGACAAGGGAATAAACCGATCAGTAATTTAAGGCGGAACATGTCAGCATTGCCGGGCAGTTTCGAATTTGCGCTCATCATGCCATGTTCCATGACAAATGGTAAAACAACCGATTTCTAAGAATTAGATCGGTAAAATATGTAGAATCGGCAATGTCACTGAGCATACAAATGAACGCATAAATAACTGATTCTTAGTAACAGTGGAGGCAACAACGTATATTGAAAATTAAGTATTGACGAATCCTCATAACAGCCGATCAAAGGGGTATCTTCAAATCGACTATTATCATCTTAATAGAAGCAAGATAGATCAGAAATATGAACGAATCAGATAACAACATGAGTATTTGCCTTGTGGAAGAAGCAACACATGCATGTAAATCCAATGCGAACAATAATTGAACTGACATCTATTCCAACTAATCCACCTCTCTCAAGCTTGCATCTACCGCATGACACCCAGCTCAGCAAAGAATCAATTGTGTTTTGTCACCAAGCCTGCATCCGTCGCACGATACCCAACAAGGCAAAACAAAACCACCTGCTACTAAACCTATGTCTGTCACGACACCCAACAACATAAAACAAGGCATCTTGATACAAAGCTCATGTCCACCGCATGACATCAAACAATGTAACAAGACATATCAGAAGTTACAAGCAACTTGGAGGTCGACGGATCGATGGATCCTCTCAAGCGTTCACAAGAACTGGACGACTTGACGGGACTCGAAGTTATGCGGGGCCGGTTTGTTGTATTGATTGATTGATAGCCTCTATATTTCCTGACTAATTCGGCCACGTGTAGTATCTGAGTCCAGCACCAATACGTCCAGTGATCCTCGGCCTCTGACTGTTCGCGGCATGCCATGTGCGGAGGCTAGTCTTCACGTTCAAGTCAATCCAGATCCACTTAGCTTTCCTTTTCTCTAGGCACACCATCGAGATCTTTTAACTCCCTTGCAAAGCTTGCTCAAACAAAATACATGTGCGTGGTCAAATGAGCATGCCATATAAATGCATCTCTTCTTGGTTTCTTCCCTTGTACGTGGCCCTGAAGCTTTACATATCCATCTTCTCTTCTTTTATTTCTCCTTTCTTCTCTTGTGCGGAGGCCCTGCCCGGCTGCACCACAGCAGCTATGGCGACATCGTCCTGGGACTGCCAGGCTGCCCCGGTGGCAAGATCCAGCGTCGTGCTCCTGCATCTCCTCTGGTGGCCAACGGATGAACATTGTCAGTCTTTTCTTCTTGCGAGTTGCAACTCCCATCGTGGATCTGAAGAGCATCCGCTCTCTCTCAAGTACTGAAATGCTTGTTTTCAGAATGTTTTGTACTACTTGATGAAATGTTTTTATTAGCTATTTTTTGTTCTGTTATTACGGTTTGCATGAGTCAGATAATTAGTACTTAGCGCCGTCTATAGGATTTACTACTAATAATTTGCGGTGGTTTTTTTTATTTCAAAACCTTAGTAAGAATCTTACTATTTATTTAGAGAGGAAAAAGAGAATATTTAGAAAAGAATTCTTACTGCTAAGGTAGAAAAAAAATGTTACTACTAATTTAGGGAATCTTACTACAGAACCTTAGTAAGAATCTTACTACTAATGCAGAGAGGAAAAGGAGAATATTTAGAAAAGCATTCTTACTACTAAGGTAGAAAAAAATGTTACTACTAATTTAGAGAACCTTACTAGTGATTCTGAACAACCATACTAATTCAGAGAGAGGAAAAGGAGAGACAGTTTAGAATCTTACTACTATTCAGAAAGAAGAGGAAGATTACAGAAACTGTTTTACTACAATTTGGGTACCAAGTGCGCCACATATTAGAATTTACGGAACAAATATTTACATTCAAAAGTAGTAGAATTTACGGAACAAATATTTCCGTTCAAAAGTAGTAGAATTTAGTAAACAAATATTTATGTTCAAAGTAGCATTAAAAAAGGACAAACTACAAGTAAATAATGGCCATAGATGAACACTAGAGACAAACAGATCTTTAGAGAAGCTTTAATTGCCAATGCTCAAAAAAAAGCTTTAATTGCAATAAAAATGGCTAGAGGAGTACACCCCAAATTCTAAGTTTTTTTTTACTCTCTCTTCATCACGCAAGCATGGAGCATTAAATATTGGTAAAATAAATAACTAACTGCACAAATTAGTTGTAAATCACGAGATAAATCTTTTTGAGCCTAGTTAGGCCATGATTGGACAATATTTACCAAACACAAACAAAAGTGCTACAGGAGTTCGAGTTCAAAAATTTGCAATCCAAACAAGGCCCGAGATGTGTACTGCACCAAGATGGTGTCGGACCTATTATTACGGTTTCCCAAATAATAAAATGGGGTAACGTTACGGTTGCAGAAACAATTGACGGAGCTGGCGCCGGCACTCAAAACAATATTAAGAGCCAAAGGCTCCAAATAGCGTTGTCCTATACATGGAGTCTTCTAGACAATATTCCGCTCTATATGAAGGAAACTAGACTAGTCCTGTCAATGGTGTGGTTTTCTGAACAATGTTCCATAGAGTATTAGAGATGAGAGGCAACTGTTAAGATCGAACCACTGTTCGGCATGCTCCTCCGATGGAGGAAACCTGAGATGGGACATTTTTTTTCCATTATGCTGCAGGGACACTACAAGCTGGCAACACGATGAAAAAGAAAGTGCAGCGATTTGTTGATACTCAAAAGTGTCTCAACAAGGAATATGAGCACCACCAGCAATTTCCTTGTTGGAAATTAATTGGCGCTACAAATGGCGAAAAGAAATTAACAAGCAAAAATCAGGAAGGAGACACAATTGCCTTGGCTGTATCGAATCCGAGTGCAGTTGTTTGCTTGCTGAGCCACGGAGGTCAGCCCCACGAAAACTAGCTTAGCCAATATGGGTGTCGGATAATCTGACTTTGCTGCGGTTTCTCAATAGGTTTGGTTTCCAAAGTGGTTTTGGACCTTTTTTGTACGTGGAAAACATGCTTAAGATTCATCACTCTTAACTTTAATCAGTTTTAAGATTGGCTTTGAATCAAGGTTATGCACAAGGACCCATTTGGAGTTAACTTTGTAGAAAATATTTCAGTAATATGGAAATTCTTCCACGTCAGACATGATATTGTACATTTTCTTTGTTGCACCATTTGTCCCAATGTACGTGTTTTATAATTAGCAATTAATCAATCCATTCCTTGTCATGTAAAAAAGAAACTATCATAAATAGACCTTTGTATTATACCGCTAGGGTGCAATAGCTAGCTGAAATAAAAGAGCAAACACCTCAATGAGTACCAACACAAGTTGTATATATAAACACCTACTCCTACTGACTTCCAAACATGTTATCGTTATATATACGACTGTTCCGGTGCTCATTTTACTGAAAATGAAAGAAACTAGACTCGTCTTGGCATTATTGCTGGTACTCTAATCTGGAAACCATCCTCTGGAGATGAGATGCCACAGGAAAAAAAAGGAACCACCAATCCACCACTTGGGACACTTATCAGATGCATACCACGGTGGAACCACATCTCATATGAGAATTGGCGCAATATCTGTGGCAATTCAGTAACAGTACAGTGCCATCCTGATCGTGATGAGACCAGTCTGGCTCATAAGGTCTCACATCCTCCCCAAGATGCTCATCATGGTGGAAAATGCTTGCCTGAAAGCGTGAAAATAATTGGAGAAACATGCAATGATTTTGGTTCATCCTGAATCGGTGCAACGGCCGCATAGCCATGAATAATTAGAATGGAAACTACCCCCAAATGCAACAGGTCAATGCATGCATGCTTATACCAAAGGTAGAACTACATTCAGTAATCAGTATACTATATTCAAATGTGTATATTTGAGTGGCATCAGAAAAAAGCCAAGCACTATGTGATCCTGATGCTTTGTACTGGGTGGAGACCAGATGCCCATTTTTCTTTTGTAATTTCACAGCATAGCATAAACAAGATTCGTCAACTACATCTCAAAATCATTTGTAGTCGATGCTATTGATCCTAGGCTAGAGCGCAGATAAAGCTTGTTATCACACCATCGTTGACCCTAAAGCTCGCGGAAGCCAGATTCTCCACTAACTCCAATGTGGAACATTATTATCTAAAAGCACGCCTTGTTGTCCATTAGAATGGTGAGGATCACTTGGATTTTAGTTGACTCGTGCCTTTCATGGCCCTCAGGCTACTGATTATTTGCTCGGAATTCCTTTTTAGAATATTATTTTTATGGAAAATTGTGCTACATGCCATAGTAAATGGCAGGCTGGTTCAATGACAATTTGATAATAATTTCCTAGTAGATACACCAACCCATTCTCTTCTAATAATTATCCCAACGAGATACAATATTTGCAAAATGATATTTTCTGCCCCTGTGTCATCTCACCGACACGCTTCTGCTTCTACCCTAGGGAGGCCCATCGAGAAGCGCACTGGGCATATGCTCAATCAGTACGACCCTATCTTAGCTGCTGTTCAATTCAATCAGCCAAAATCAACCATCAGCTAAAATCTGCCGAATAAATTCTATCTTAGCCTCCTCCTCTGCCATTGCAATCATAGGAGATATAGGGTCGGTGCTATACTCTATCTTCTGTGGGCTGAATGGCTGGTTCATGTTGGCACACCACAACGAGGCATACGTGCTGCAAGACACATCACCATCCTACATCTCTCTCATAGGCTGATCTAACAAACGATGAGGAGATTACAGCTGCCATGAGAGCAGAGTGAACCACGTTCAACCATGAGCTTGGAAATATCAAAGCTCACCGCACGCTCCAAAAAATGCTAACATCTGGCACATATCTGTTTTGCCCACACGCCGCCAACGTCCCCATGCGCATGGACGGTACCACCGGCCCGATCACGCCGTTGTTTCCCCTCGTGTGCAGGAGCACAAGGTACCACCGGCTGCCTCGCTTAATTTTTGGCGAATTTCAGTCACCATGGATTTAGTAAGAGAGACCCTGAGAAGCTCAGAGAGAAGGGGAGGGTCGAAAAAGAAACAGGCTCTAATGACCCACATGCACCACAACTTGTTCTCTCATTCTCATTCATGCATCACAGCTTGTTACTCTAGACTTTACTGAACCCCTAATTTCACTTTGATTCAGGCATATACACTAATCCCGATTCGAATCAAGAAACTCTGACCGAAAAGAGTCAAGGCCACGTTTGTTGCTGGTAACAACAATTCATTGTTCAACAATAGCAAAAGATTCCTATCTCTCATGATCAGAAGTGATGTTATTTTCATGCACTCATGGTAAGGATGTAGTCCTTTCTATTAACAGTAGAATTATAAGTAGTCTCCAATGTGCTTTATAACTTATACAAGTGTCAACTAATTCATTTGTTCGCATGTGGAAGAAACTAGAATAAATAGAGCTCATGTGCTGTCCTTTTTATGTTGCAGTATATAGTAGGTGGTTGGGCAATCATGGTCCAAAAGTTCTGCATATATATATAGACACATAATCACAGCTTCGCTGTTCTATAGAGTTGTGTTCCTACCATCTGATGCACTACATTTACATCCTAAGTTGTCTTTCCTCTGAAAATATAGAGGAAATATTCCTCTCAATACCAAGAAACTAGACATGACCTGGTATTCGTTTGATAGTCTGACTAACAATGTCCAATAGACATGAGAGGCAACAGGAAAAGGCCACTGCAGACATGTAGACAGCAGATCACGGTCGCTCATAGTCAAGCCCCTGGGCATTTGACTCCTGGAGCACAAAGATTCTCCAACTCTAGTCACATGAAGCAAGATGGACTGGCTATCGAATGCGGTAGCGCAATTGATCCTATTGCTTACCACGCTGCTGTGCCACCTCGTTCCAGGGAAGTAGGAGTCTGTAGCACGGATCGTTGCATCGCTCGTTTGCCAAATTCTGGATGAACAACAAATTCTGGATGCATATGTACACAAGAGTCCAGGTACGTCAGGCTAGTTGCGAGAAACATCATAGCATTTTTTGTTATCGTCTCAAATCAATTCCATCTACTCCCTGCACTAGCGTTCTTTGTGAAATAGAGATACAGTACAAACGATGACAATGTTATCCATGAGACATTATAAAATTATAAAAACGTTTACTGGACTATCGCCAAGATTGTCTCTTATCATGTTAAATGATGGCTGCATGTGTACAGAAGATGTTGCATGAGCCCAGCAAGAATATGGGCGAGACCTTGAACTAAAAATGGTTTTATGTGCCTTCGCTCTATCATTCCCTCTATGCAAGTAAGTGTTGATGATGCTAAGGCACAGTGTTCAGTCCCCACTGACACACGACTTGGAGGGCAGACATGACAAGGTGGTGGTTGATCACTAAGTCACCATAGGGACGACCTCTCCTTGATGACTGTCACCTACGTACTATAGGAGCGACACCACCGCATTGTCACCAGGAATGGGTGAATGTACCCCAGTAGCAGGAAGTGTGGAACAACAAAGTGGTGACCCAGCCTAAGGGCTGATGTTTTTGCCACCTGTACAGTCAGCCATGACCGCAAGCAGGCACCATCTACGGGAGCTGGACAATGGAAGCAAAGACAAAAGGGGATGGAAGATGACGAGTATAGTGAAAAACAATACTATCCGGGCATGCCACATCAACAAGCAGGAAATTTTGGCAAAGTAGTATGAACATGCAGTGCACCAGTTAACAAGTGTGGTGACCAAGAAACGAATTTTTGGAGTTCACTGACTTATTAAGTGGTACACCATGGTAAGTTCATGAACCTCTTAATTGTACAGTTAACTCCCTTTTATATAAAACCTAAAGTAGGACCACTTTTCCTTATCTACAAAAATTATTGTGTCACCATCCTTGCAGTTAATATTGTACACATGCTTTCACTATGCTCCTCAATGTGCTTTATGAAGACAAATGAATTTTCTCACTGCCATGTGAAATGCAATGTCATTATTAAATAGATCTCATGTATCTTCTAACTTACTCAGGTGGTAGATGTAACAAGAAAAGGCACTCGTCAAGAACGAGGACCAACATTTTTTTCACATATATATATACAAAATCACAACTCACTACCATAATGGTGGACTTCTCCTAGTGTTTTTAGTTAGTAATAAAACACTAACACTAGGCAAGGCACAAGGGAATATTACTAGGAGACATTTAGTAGGGAAAGTTTATACTAAAATTTGACTAACAAAACACTAGGAGAAGCCCACCTCACTAGGAGAAATTTGAAATTTTGGTTGTGACTACTCTTGTTCTCTACAGGTCTTGTTCTATCAAGTTCTGATTAACTACATCTATTGTCTATATGTGTTGTTAAGAAGGAAACTACAAGTATAGTTTCAATGTATTTAGAGGAACATATATGTATTGAGAGAAACAAATGGGTCAACTTGTAGTAGCATTTGCGGTAGTCTCAACAACATCCTATGGAGATGAGAGGCAGCAGGAAAAAGCCAACCATGGCTGCTGGTGCTGCGTGAATAATGCAAACCTGTGATGGAACATAGAAGCTTCATTCATGAGAGGATGAAAATGCAAATGAATCCCCTAATGATGGAACATAGAGGCAGATACCATCTGCAGCTCATGCTCAACCCATTTGTCATTAGAGCGTACACCAGATCGCTCCAGCACTAGTTGCATGGACTCTTTATGAGTTGGACAGAAAGATGGCGCCTGTCCATCAGTGGGCGGGGACCAGACGAGTGTTGGAGCCAGCAAGCACTCCCACCGCCACCGGCTCAGTTTGTGTTTTCTGTCATGGAATGTTCATAAAGACTTGGGGATTTTTTTTTAGTATTATGCAGTACCAACAGAGAAGCTGGATGTGTCTAGCTTGTTGCAGCGGCCTGCAGGTTCAAGGGCCACTGATTCACTATTACAGAGAGTTCAAGGAGAATCAATTGACACGGTGAATCATATTTTCAATATCTTTCAAAATTGCATATTTATTACCTGTTTCATTAGTCACAATTGAGCACATGGTGGGTTTAGTACCACCTGTTGAGTTTTGGAGGGTGAGGACAAGTTTATAATCCTTGTCATTTCATGAGTAGCACCTCCGAATTAACCATTCTACAAGAAGAAGCGAAAACAAAAGTGTAAAAGTGGTTTTGTAATCTGTGCTACAGGATCTCCTATAGTTGCATCATGGAAACTTTCCGCTTCATGAAATACATGTCACTATGAAATGCTCGTGAAAAAAAAGTCCCAAGTGAGAATAAATAAACCATTGTTTGACATTTTGAAATTAATAACAGTTAATGCATGTTTCCCTAGCTATCTACCCCGAATTGCAAAGCTTTGGAACACGAAACTGGCTGTAGCACGTCGATCAATAAGGTACGGGTGGCTGTTTCACAATATGTTTTCTGGGCTTAGTTTGGTTTGATGTTCTTTTCTATGATTTCTCCATGTTTATAGGTGAATATAATTATTAAGCTACAAAAAACTAGCACTTTAACAACTGATTTCCATAATTAATAATTTCACTCTTTACTGAAGTGTATTCAGTATGCATGAGACCCTTTTGGAATTTAGAAATTTGAATGCAAACAGTTCAATTCTATGGAAATTTCTCACATTCTATCAAGCGCTTATTGTCGTGATATGCATATAGATCAATATTCTACAATAACTAGGCTGCAATTCTCTAAGTAAATGAAGATCTTTTTTAGTTACTTTAACATGTGAAGGAAACTAACATAAATACGGCACATGTGATGTCCTACTAAGGAGGACGACACACTCCTAACCCAGCATGAGCAACTTGCACATATATAGACCATCACAATTCTTCTGTTCTAGAGCTTTGTTCCTAACAACTGCACAGTGCCCTTGTGTTCCCATTATATATTAGACAGTTCAAGTAACTATTCCTCTGAGTTACTTATAGAGATGGGAGGCAATGTTGACAAGGAACTATACTTTCCCTAGCATAGATGGTACTGTGGATAATATCTTATAGAGATGAGAGACAACGGGAAAAAGCCAGCCAGATATGCTAACCCATTTTGCATGCAGGATACGTGAGATGGAACTTCCCATTTCATATGCCATATATGGGGACAATGACCTCTCAAGCAGGAAACAGAAGATTGCCCAACTCCTTTTTGTCTTGCTCCGAGTGAGATCAAGTGTTGTTGGACGGGCTGTCGTTAGTTGAGCCCCTGTACTGGCGTTAAATACCCGCCAGTTGTTGCCTTTTATGTTTGTTTTTGGGATGTTTTCTGTTATGGATAAATCTGATATGTGGATGAATTTGATATGTGTGGTTGTGTATGAATCTTATATATGTTGGATGTGTTAAACGTGATACGTTGGGTTGTGAATGGATGTGCAAAATATTGGATGTGTTAAATGTGATATATTGTTAGAGCACATGAGTAGCACCCAACAAACCTGGGTTCGACTCCCCGTTGGAGCGAATTTAAACAGGTTTGCATTATTAAAAAAATTAAAAAAATAGGCCAGGGTTTTTCCTTTGCTGACTTCGGTTAAAAAAATGTGATATATTAGATACGTGTTGGAAAGGATGATATGTTGCATGTTGGGGAGAGGCTCGTTCATTGTATGGATGTTGGATTAGATTTTGAGGTTCTCTAAAAGAATAGCTATTAAGCTTTCTCAAACAGTGCCTTTATTACGTGTTGTCTATTTTTGAAAACTGCTATTTCACCTACATGTCTCTATTTTAATCGAATTTTTAATCTGGTTTTACATGTTACGCCATCCAACGACAACGATGCCAGCGAACACAACTACACCAGTCCAGCACCCTCTTTTACCCATGGTCCACACATTGAAGTCATGGCAACCACCGTCGGCTCCGTGAGCTAATAGAACCAAATGGCATCCTGCCAATTCAATCGAAGTAATCTTGAGTCCTTCTATGTTCAATCGATCCCATGTGCCTCCAAAGCTCAACACCATTACCCGTCTGTCACCCAGCGTCATCGTGGCCCATCTCCACACCTACCAATGTCCTCGCTCCCTCTATACCAATGTTCCCCTACCCTGCACCATCTCCTTCACCACCGAGGCGCCCGGTGGGACAACCGCCAGAGCTGGAGATGGAGGCGCATGAGAGAGCGAGACACACACACGGGGATCCATTGTGGTTGTCTTAAGAACATCCTATGGACATGAGAGGCTGTAGGAAAAAGCCAACCACAGTCATACCTGCTGTGTCAATGATGGAAACAACTGAGGGAACTGACATTAACTAAAACTTGTGATGGAACAAATAGCATTGTTCCGTGGAGGATGTAAGTAGCATGGAAACGGATCAGTATGCGTGAATCAGATACAAATCTCATTTCTTATTGTATCTTTTCGGATGCCATGCATATTCTCTCTCATCTAATAGATCGGACAGTATGGAGTTTTTGAGGTTGTTTGTCTCTTGTCTCCTCTCAACGCTTAAGGAGTTGTCCCTCCTCCTATAACCAACTCTTTGGTCCCTCCAATACAAGATGTGAGTGCATCAAGTCAAGCAATAGTTATGCAATAGAATATGTGTTTCGATCTGGACAGTCAGATTTTTTTTTCCGTCTTCCTCGCCGACCTCTGACCCACCGCCACTGACATTTGTCTCCCCAGTGCAAAGTCCCCCCGCCCCACGGCGGCTAGGCCTGATACTCACATTGTTGGCTGCTCACCATATGCCACATTATGTGCACCCAATTAACGTGCTTTCACTTGGCCGTTGATATTAAACGACTCTATTATAGCAACTCCAATGGAACACATTATTGGCTTATGCAGACAACAAAGTTATTGGTTGTGCTCATGGCTGAACATTCTTGCTCAAAATTTCATATATATCACGTACCAGTGTCTTACAATGTGGGACCATCCGTGGGGTCAATATTGTACATGCATTTTATCTAAGCATCAATGTTCTTTATGAAGACCAATTAATTTGCTCATTTGTATTTGAAACAAATTATCATAAATTAGACAGATCTCATGTACTATCTTACTCAGGAGCAATGGGTATTGTAATCAGCGAACACAATCCTCCAGATCATGGACCAGCATTTTTCATATACATACAACATCATAACCCCATTGTTGGAGGTCTGGTCTACTAACTTCTAATGAACCCCTTCTATGTGTTGTCCATGTCCTCCTGACCTATAGACGACTTTAGTGCCATTAGTGGTTGGCTGAAGAACATCCTATGGAGATGAGAGGCAGCAGGAAAAAGCCAACCACCATCATACGATTGTTCGAGCGGCGCCCGAAGTCACCTCTAGGACCCACAATCACGGACGAAGAGCCGCGTGGATGGCGCGGGCGATGATCCATGGACGCGCCGAAGCCGCCTCTACGACCCGTGATCACGGACGAAGAGGGATTCGTGGACGGCGCGGGCAACGAGTCACGGGCGCGAGGCACCCCGCGCGATGAAGAGTCGCGGACCGCGACAGACTCACAGACATGGGAGCTAACTAGGCTCTGCACGGGTGTACGGCAATAGCACGTGTTTCAATCTGGACAGTTTGATTTTTCCCCGCTCTACAACACTATACAAGGCTAAAATAACAGTTTCAATCTGGAATAGCATATGTGTTTCAATCTGGACAGTTTGATTTTTCTGCAGTAGTCAAGTCTTGTTTCCAGTTTATTACTTTCGTCACTACACCACTGCCCCGAAATATCAATATATTAGTGATCTACGTAAACACCACCAACTCGCATAGTGCGTATAAAATAGATATCAAGTTTCTATCAAATCTTCTCCGCTTTATTACATCAAAACAATTGAAACATCACATTTGGCGTAGTGTCATTAAATGGCTCACAACAGTTATCTCCCATCACAACATAAGCTAAGAGCATTCTTCAAAAACAAAACATAAGCTAAGAGCTAGCTTATGAGCAGGCCACACTGTGTCGAGTTTGACTGATTCATTCTACTACTCCTGGTCCCAGGCCACACCATGTCGAGTTTCTCACGTCTAATGTAAGAGAAATCTAAGCCATACTGGTCTAGCGAAATGATGAGTCAGAATTGATGCTGAAACAAGGGGAAATGAGTCTAGGCATCGGGTAGTGCCATTGTGTGAAGCCATGCTGAGTTCAAACTCGTCAGCAGGAACCTAATAACTGTGTGTGGAGAAATAAAAAAAAAACAATTTTCTCCATGAAGATGGTGCTCTGAACTTTGCCTCTACAAGCACGTGCATGTCCATGCCGAACACTATGATGTTGGAGTGTTTTATTAGCATCGGCTGTGGTAGTTTTTTTCGCCATGACAATGTCGCTAGTCCAAAGATAGACTCCAACCGCCAGCTTTCGCCCAGTGCCTGCATCAACCACTGCAGGCATGTGGATAGTAGCCCCCCCCATATATAGGGCATCTTTACCCTAGGCAACTTCAAATTAAGCCAATCTCAGATTACAAACTTAATTGTGATCTTATTTAAGCTTCAAGTCTAGCAGCCCTATTAGGTGAATCTTGATGAAGTTTCTATTGTCCAACAAGCTCATTCTTCCATATGTAAGCTTTGAACCCAAAGTGACCAAGACTAGAGTAAAATGAGGTGTAATAAATGCTTAGATTATAGGACAAAAGAGCGGCAGCTAGGCTTTTTCTAGACATTGCTTATATATAAATGGACACACCCACATACACACACCCCGACCATAACCACAATGCTCTTCACGACCTCGGTTCCTACCTAATTGTGAGGAACAACATCTTGGTGTTGTTATATGCTCCACAACATAAGTATTCAAGTTTTTTTTCACTGAATATCAAGGAAACTAGACTTGTGTTGGGCCTCACAGCATTGGTGGTAGTCCAGACAACATTTAGTGGAGATGACAGGAAGCAAGAAAAGGCCAAGCACAACAAGAGATGAAATGCCCATGGTGGAATGTTGAGATGCAACAACGGTTCTTTCTGGATGGTCTAATGATCTAACCCCAGAGCACATGCTAGATTTTCCAACTGCAACGTCTTGTGGTCGATGTTTTTTTCCCAAAGCATGTAACCAGGTTCATGGAGTGTCACAATCATGAAGCATGGGTCGTTCTCCACTGAAATGCACAATACTGATATTCCATCTTCTATAGCACACAACAGCGGCACTAAAAAAGCAAACTGTTCTTGAATTGTGTTTAGAATATTATTTTTCTTTCTCTATATTGATGTCTTCGTGGAGAAATCGATCATAATATAGGAGGGCATTTGCAAGGTATATATTGAGAGGTATGTTACTGCACTCCAGAAGAACCACCACAAATTAATTAATTTCAACTGAAATTAAGGATACTTTAGTAATTTTCTATTGAGACGTACGTACACTCTTGTATGGAGGGATTATAATCACAGGGTATCCAAACAGGGCCTAGTCAATATTGTACACAAACATTGTAGCCTGACTCCTATCACTATCTTCTATATGTATAGAAAGGTCATTTTCGAGGCTTCTGAAAGATATATACTAGCATAAATACGGAAAATGTGTTGTCTTAACTACTAAGGTGAGAACACACTGCAAAGTGAGGATTAACGACTTCTATATATATACATAACATATCCTCTCAGCCAACACTGCTATTTTGGAGCTCCATTCCAATAAACTATATGCTGTGCCGTCCTCCGTCCTAACATATATATGAGATTTGTCAATAACTACTTCTCCAAATCATGTAAGGAAACTACACCAGTACTGGCTATATGGTGCTAGGCGGGACAACATCCTATGGACATGAGAGGCAGCAGGAAAAGGCAAATCCTTGCTGTAGGTGCTGTGTGAATTGTGAAAACCTGTGACGGAACAGCGATCTTCCAAAGTCGGTCGATGAGAGGAGGAAATGCAAATACAGCCATCAAGGAACATAGCATCTATGGTTCGTGCTCCACCCATTTAACCCTAGAACGCCAAATTTGCCCAACTCTAGTTGTGCCAGTTCCAACTGAGTATGACACCCTAGCCTTTGTCAGTGGCTGTGCCCTAAGAGGAACGAGGGAGCAAACAAGTGCGTTCACCAACTCAGTTGTTTTCTCTGAATCCTTGGAGGAGAATGGATCTAGCTCGCGAAATCCTCGAAACGTGATCTCTAGGTGAAACGAGAAGGAGAGCACCGGCATGGAGGGAGATGGTCAGCAGCCACCACAACTGAGAATACATCGATTCCAATGTGAACAAAACCACTGGGATACCTCAGCATTCACATTGGGGTTGGGACAAATCAAATAATCCTTGAGTCATGAAATTAGTATTAGTAGGTATGTGCACACCAATGACACTCTCCTTTCGTCACGGAAGACGTCAAAATCGTCACTGAGCTTCTTTTGTGATGAATTTGTGACGAAAAATTGTTCGTCATCTTTTTGGACGTCATATTTGACACACCATGATGAAAATGATGATTTTCGTTATAGAAGTGTTTCTAACCAATGACGAAAGGTCCCTGGTCATAGATGTGATTTTTAGTCTGTGACACCATGGTTTTGTTACGATCAACTAACTTTGTCGGCGTTCTCGGCGCCGTTAAACGGCGTTAGCGGCATATGACGATTTAGTTTTCGTCACAGTATAGATCTCTTTTGTCATCATCTGCCATGACGTCTATGTTGCTGACGTGGCCTGTGACATGGGTGTCTATGTGGCGCTTTTTATATGGTCACATGGCATGCTATGATTAGTCCACTTGTCTTGTTGTGATTGGTTGTCATTTTCATCACTAAATCAATTAAAATTCGTCAAAGATGGGCCATCAATTTCATCACAGAAGTGCACATGTTAATTTCAGTACAATTTGAAAATAATATTGAAATAATCAAAAACTTCTATAAATTAACAGATCCAGTATTCCAGTGACCATAGAACATAGACAACAATACATTACTTAGATCACATAAAAAGTTGACAACCACAAACAACCACCATACTCTCGACCTAGATGATGTCTATATTCTGGAGTCAAATGAATTTGCTTCCTGTATATTTGTACACAACATATTTTAATGCATAGTCATCAAACAACCTACACATGAACGATACCATAGTTGGAATCTAAATGCAGAATGACAGCCTCCAGATCCCAACCACTATCTTTTTCTGAGGCACATAACTACCAAGCAAACGGTACCACTACTAAACTAGGTGACATTGTACAAAAATCAGTACTACTATTGGTGCACAGAGATGAAATTTGTGGGCTGATGCGGCTGCTGTATGGACTGTCAATACATAATTAACACTTGACAGTTCTAATTCACGATGAACAAGAAAAGGAGTTAGTCCATTTGATTGCTACAAAGTCGTTCCGCCAAAAGTGTGTACAACAGTGAACTGGTTGTTCAAGGAAGAAGTTGTAACCAGAAATAAATGTATCTGAGAAAGAAAAACTCATTTATAAATTTGGTTTGTCAAAAGGCCAAAGAATATACAAGTTCGCCTGTTGCAGTGTCCCTCTTTTTATATCTCACTCTCTCGTCGCTCACAGCAGCCAAGGTGGTGCTAACGGGTTGCCTGTTCACCAAATGCAATGGCGCAGTGGCAACTTGCGGAAGGACTTGCGGAAGGAAAGTAGAACCGGGCCATACTTTCCTGTTGGGCTTCCCATCCAGTCCAGCCCATTTTTTGAATGGGGGAGCCTGTTGACTTGTATTGCTCGCTATTAGTTTGCTCCCATGATTAGTTTGCGCCTGCTACTCAATATCCGAATTAAGGGACATAATTAATACAAGTGGGACATATTGCTTTTACTCAATATCCGTAAAGATATTTGTATCCGGCATCCTCTGAATCTGATTCTTTCCATATTTGATACTCATTACTCGTATTCATAACCTAGACAATCCGTATTTCAAAATGTATCCAATATCTATATCCTTGTCCAAATCCGGATCTGAAAATAACTGTAAAAACAAATATAATATCAGCAATGTCCGTTTGTATCCGATCTATTTCTACCCCTATTAACACCCATATTTTTTAAGGAGTAAACCCCAATGTCCTCTACAGAATTATCAATATGAAATAATTCCTCAATTGACATGTGAAACAATCTTGCATAAATGGGGCTCATGTGCTGTCTTAGTATGGTGCAGTGCGTTGGTTGGCTGGAACAAGAGCAGTCAAGGACCAAAAACTTGCACATATATATATATACCCTCACACAACATCCCACCAGTGCTGTTCTAGAGCTCCTACATATGCACTACACATCTTCGTGCTGTTGCTGTCTTCCACTGAATATATATAAGGAGCTTTCTAGTATATCTTCCTCTCTATGTGAAGGAAACTAGACTTGTGCTGGCATTGGTGTGGTTTTCGAACAATCAACATTGACCTATAGAGAATTAGGGATGAGAGGTAACAAAGGAAAATCAAGTCACTGTTCAACGATGCGCCTCCGATGGAGGAAACCAAAGATGGAACATCTGCTTTTTCCATTTGCTGGAGTGACTCTACAAGGTTCCAGTGGATTGGTGTGGTAGTGCCGTTGTTGGCCAACTCGCCGATGATGCCCATCTGTTCGTGGCTCAGGAAGAGTGTGTATGGATTGTTGTGTCAGCCTGCAGAAGTTAGTCTGCCTGAGCTCGACCCAGAACTAGCCATGGCCACATAATTATAGATGCGTGCCTGGATAAGAGTCATGTTCATCTTAAACCAATTATGTCACTTGAGCTGGTTTGCTTTTTGAGAGAGGTAAAAATGATAAAGCAATCTTGATATTACAAAAGTTAATTCGTTTAGTAGAATATATCTCCAAGACTGTTTCATAATTTTCGTTGCATTAATGATGGCCTTTGTGTGTTGCTATATATGATGATGAACTATACATGATTCCCATATTCTTTTTGTGTGGTGCTACAGAAAAGAGAGAAGGAAGTAGATAGAAAAGAAACTGCATAGCACAAGGATGGCTACATGTGTATTTCGAGCTTGTCAGATAGACGGCAAAAATGGAAATGCAGCTATGTACACCAGGCACTAGTAGTCGACCCTAATGATTCCTACTGTGCAGACTAGGAACTTCTACTCTAGTGGCATGCATGTTCACTAATTGATTGGATATCTATTTTGATCTTAGTGCGAGAGTGGTAAAATATGGCACATGGCATACTTTGCAAGTATCTATCACATGTTCTATTATTGTCAGGAATCAAGATAGCACATGATGAGCATGCTTGGGAGAGTAAGTGAGTGGGACTAATGTGTTTTCTATCACTTGCTGGAGCATTCCAAAAGATTTGTTACTCATGATTTTATTGAAATCTTAATTACACTTTTGATTCAAGGGTATCCATGGTAATCTAATAACTTCATAGCTGACAGAAAAGTGTCAAGACCAGGCTCTGCTGCCGGTAACAAATTCATTGTTCAATAATAGCGGAAGATTCTAATGTCTGAGATATTAGCACGCACATTTTCAGTAGCAGGCTCCAATGTCCTCTACTTATGAAGGCCATGTGCTTTCTTACATATAATACTAGCATAAATAAAGCTCATGTGCTCATACGCGCGCACACACCACACATACACATAATCATCATCATCATGAAAGCAGTGCTGTTGTAGAGTCTGTTCCTACATTTCATGCATTACATCTATGTGCTGTTGTGGTCTTCCACTAAATATATATGCAGAGTGTTTCTAGTTCTATTCCTCTCAATACCAACGAAACTAGACTTGTCCTGGCATTGGTGAGGTTTTATGAACAATGCCCTATGCAGAATTAGAGATGAGAGGCAGCAGGAAAAATCCAGCCACTGTCGAGCATGAAGAAACCTGAGATGTAACATGTCCCATGCTTTGAGCTGGAGGGACACTGCAAGATTGTCTACAATATGATGAAAAAAGAAAATGCAGACATGTACAGCAGTTAGCAGCCGTTCGTGGTTTGAGTGCAAACAAGATTCTTGAATCTAGTCACGTGGGGCCAGATTGACCGCCAATCTGGTGGTAGCCTAATGCCATTGTTAGCCAGGGTCTTTGTTGTCCACCTCCTCATGGCTCAGAATGCGTGTGTATGGATTGTTGAAGCCTGCTGGACTGCCGAAACGCCGTCATTCTGGGTTGAATTACAGATACTTTGACACAAAAATGATATTGCTATCTGTGATCTTACAGAAGTTAATTCGTTTAGTGGACTGTTTCTAAATTGTGTTAAATGATGGTTACATATGTATACAGGATATTATACGATGATGAATTATACATGATTCTCATGTTCGTTTGTGTGGTGCTACAGAGCAGAGCGAATGAATTAGATAGAAAAGAAACAGAGTAGCATCAAAGGATAGCTTAAAATTACATTAAAAAAATACTTCATTGCTCAGCAACTAAAAATTAACCAACTGAAAGCATCTCTTGTCAGCTGCATCAAAGAACATTGTAGAGATTGCCTTTGGTTTAATAATTTTGGGATGATTTTGTACCTAAACTAAGATTAAGTAGGGAGTTCGTGGCATCTTTCGTTGGAGGATCCTGGACAAAGATGGTCAGCTAATTCTGAAAAAGATTAAATAGGCCAGGCCTCCTGCTTGTAACAAATTCATTTTCGATAAGATATTGTCACATGCCATGCATATTGGTTAATATTATTAATCACGTTTTTAAGTAGTAGGCTCCAATGTCCTTTACTTATGATTTATGAAGGTCAAATAATTAGTTTATTGACATGTGGAACAAACTATAGCATAAATAGAGCTCATGTGCAGTCTTACGTGTGTTTGTTGGCTGGAACATGGGCAATAAGGACCAAACATTTGCATATATATATATATATATACATTACACACACACACACACACACACACACACACACACACATATCATCGCAGCAGTGCTGTTCTAGAGATATGTTCCTATTTCAGATGCATTACATCCAAGTGCTGTTGTTGTCTTACACAGATATACAAGGAGTCTTCTAGCAATATTCTGCTGTATATGAAGGAAATTCTACTTGTACTGGCAATAACGGTGTGGTTTTCTGAACAATGTCCCATAGAGTAATAGAGTTGAGAGGCAATAGGAAAGATCTAACCACTGTTCAGCATGATCTTCCAATGGAGGAAACCTGAGATGGGACATCTTCTTTCCGGTTTGCCAGCAAGATCCTACCACGAAGTGTTGGAAATTAAATGGCGGAACAAATGGGGAAAGAAACAAGCAAAAGAGGAAGGAGACACAATTGACCTGCCGGATCGGCTAATCTGACAGCCCCTGTTTGCCGGCTGAGCCACGCTGCTCCGCCCCGAAAAAGTAGCTTAGGCAACTTGGGGAGTCAGTGAACCCAACTTTCCTGTTGTGCATAAAACAACATTCAGGAACCCAACTATCCATACAACCTTTTGTCCGCGAAAAGATCACTACTATGCATACAATAACATTTCAAAGCAAAAAAAAAAAAGTTGAAGAACAAATAAAATTCAGGAACCTTTTGTTCTGCATAAGTATAGGAAATGGCTGATTATGCTGAATGTGTAATATCCAAAAAAGCCTAATAATAGCCTAGTTAGGGGGCTTACGGGGTTAGAAAAAAAAAAAAGGAACCATTCTACCATAGCCTCTCGTCTCTCTATTAATCGATCCGACTTTCTCGGTTTCATGTGAGGTGGGAGGCACCTACCATAAAAAAAAAGGAACTATTAGCCTGGCACATGCCGCTTCTGTCGGCCCATGGCTTGCCCAGCGACCGTGCGGCTCATCCAGGTCAATGACCATTGGCCACCGACGGTAGCTGCTCTCCCCTACGTGCGCCTTCACATGTATCGTCAGCTCATCGCCGAACCAACAGCTACCGACATGCGGTGGCTTGGCTCACGGTCGGCCGGCTGGCTTGGCTCACGGCCCGTGAAAGCGCCTGTTGGATACTCTGGTTATTACATTACACAAATATAGGCCACGATTCTATTCTATCCATCAGAATAAGGCGCCTTGGCAACTTAACCTTTTTTTTTAGAATTATACAGTACAACGCAGACACTGACAACATGCACGCACACTCGCCCCTATGAATACATATATGTAAACCCTACCATTGGCGTCTCGTCGTCGACGGGAACGTCGCTTACCAATGAATGCATAACACCGGTAAATTCTGGCAAAATCCCAAGAAAAGGTGCGAGCACTAGGATTTGAACTTTGGTGGATAGCGTCCCACTGGACCGTCCTTGGACTACAAGCCAATTTGCCTTGGCAACTTAACCTTAGAGGCCAGAATGCAGCGAAGATGGTCTCCTCCAGTGCCTGATACTCTAAAGATAAACATCGGTGTCGCCATTAAGAAGAATACTAAGACCGATGCTTTGGGCTTCGTTATCAGGAACCATGAGGGCCTGACAGTGCTTGGGGGTTGGGAGGCTTGGCCTAGTATATGATACCTTGTTTGCTGAGACAATTGCATGTAAGCAGGCATTGGAATCAACAGATCATTCTGGCATTTCACAAATAGTATTGGAAACTGATTCAACTCAGTTAAGAGAAGCTATCTCCTCATCAAGCAGAGATCTCACAAATGCTGGTGGCCTTTTCATCAAATGCTGGTGGCCTTTTCAGTGACCTGCGTAGTGTTTTACATGAAAGTTTCAACTGTATTAGTGTTTGTCACGTGCCTAGAACTTGTAATAATTGTTTGAACTCGCTAGAATGGGAATGTATGCCAGAAATTATTATCTGTGACACTTGTTAACTGCTATCAGCGACGTGTTTTTCACGTGTCACCCTTTTTGCGTCAAAGATAAGGGCATATCTGTGCCGCGTGTTTACATGTCACCGACAACACCTTATCTGTGACTCGTATTGGCTACAAGTGTCCCCAATAACACCATATCAGTGACGCATATCGGCTACATGTGTCACTGATAACACCTTATTAGTGATGCATATTGGCCACACGCGTCACTGATAACACATTATCTGTGACATGCGTAGACAATGCGCGTCGCCGATAAGGCGTTATCAGTGACACATGTAGCTAATAAAGTGTACATCTTTGAACCCAACATTGAACCCAACATTTTACTTGTACATCTTTACAAAAGGAACAAAAATACATGCAAAGGCAATAGTAATATGACAACCACAAGTCTAGATGGCATATTGCCTTACAATAATCTAGTTAAAGTTAGTACAAAATGCATCATCTCTGTTTACTTCAGGACATAGGTCGGTGACAGCCTGCATTAGAAAATAATTAATACATTAAGTTAAAATGGTCCCAAACACATAGGCGTTCTAATATAAAATTTCTTAGTACTTATTTTTTATGGCAAAACTGGGTTCTAAAATGATCAGAGAATTGTCCAAACTGGATTACGCTACTTGTTACTTGTTCTTTATGGCCTATAGCAATATAGAATTTCTTTCTAGCAACATAAGTTCCCTAACAAGGTCATTCAGAGAAATCTATACTAGTGAAAATGGGACACAATGTGCATATCCATGAGGAAATTAAATAGCGTTTTAAAAGTCTGTGCTAGAATGCTATGGAACATACCTTGTTCTGATAAGCTACCAACCTAATCAAGTTGGCAGAAACTTTAACAGTAGTTGGTTGTCCAAGCTGAATTCTGCATAGGAGGAAAACAAGTCAGCAAACTTGTAAAATATACTCTGTAAGTTAGAAGGGACATTACTGCTATATCCAGATACAAGGGACATTACATAGGCTGTAACTACATGTTTTCTAGTAGTACAGAACTAGTTACAACAATGGGTATAAGGGCTATCGATGAATACTGCAATGCTGCACAGTTGGAGTGAAGGCTATCCTACAGGAAATTGCAGTATTTAAGGCTCATCATTTAGTGAACACAAAAGCAAGTTAGTACAGTTCTGTCATGTTTTACCTGCACATGACATGATCTGTCTGTTGTTGTTCCTTTCACTGTTCGGTATATCTGCATCAATTAAATAAAGAAAACAGCTATCTAAGACATGGTGCATCAAGTAGGCCAGAAACATTAAGGAAATCATGAAGAATGCACTGAAATAGGAGAAGTGTGCCAGGCTGTAATAAATTGAATGGTGCAGTAAAGGCCTAAAATATGCACTGAAAGGCTGTAATTTTGCCAATTGAATGCAATAAAATACAACACATCAGCAAGAAAATTCAGTTGGGCGGCATCCAGCAGCTTGGTTAGCTCCTTGTCATTGGGCGGCATTCAGAAGCATTCAGGGCTCATAGTTTCTAGACAGTTGGGTGTCGATCTAGACAGCTTGGTTAGATATTGCTATGCATTCAACTCGACAAGTCAACCAACAGAAATTGTGCAACTGACTGGTGCGTAACCAATGATAAACGTATAAAAAGTCAATTTGACATCTCCTGTTCTATTCTAAAAACTCTTTTATTCTTGATAAGGACAGGAAGCAACACATTCATTGTCAGAAAGCAAGGTAATCCTTGCATTGATCAAAAAGATATACCTTCAACAATATGATTACCCATTTACTTGGTTCGTACCTGCATTCCAAGCCAAGACAGCGGCTAATACCTATCAAAAGTTATCTCACTAGATTAAGTGAACAATGATACGTCATAACCCTTATGATGCATAATTACCAACAATTTCAATTACATATGTGTTAGAATGTCGATGCACTAAGAAAGTAATTACAAGGGCGGTGTATCACAAGTTTTTTTTTTTCAATTTGATATCATTTCACAGCAAACAGCCTAAAGCTGATTGGTACAATCTCACAGCATACAAGTGAGACATGATAACACATGAGTTGGTTGTGTGATATTTAAAGAAAACAAGTCACCAAACATGTAAAATATACTCTGTAAGTTTGAAGCGACAAGACTGCTATATCCAGATATAAATTTGACGCATGAACTGCTCATCCGCAGGAAGTCAGGAACTGAAATAAGATAGGTCCAATTTGAGCAACCATCCAGTTCAAGTCAGCAGAAAACTGGATGTATAAAAATTCGCAGTAAATCAATCACTAATTCCAATGCTTGGATTCCATTAAGCATATACCAATCAGTAAATTAAATCAACTATGCATGCGACATCCAAAATGCAAACTAAATCATCCATACACAGTTTGACAGGAACATATATCTTATCTTGGATACCACCCAATCAAATCGAAGTCACATGATTTTCCGGGGGTCTAATTTTCCATCAAACATTCAACCAAAATCTCAAAACATTTGGGGGACGATCGCAAACCTGCTTGTAAGGAACCCGATGGCGCCGCCATGGCGGATCCACAGCCGTGGAACCCGATCCATCGTAGCTGGGACCTCGATCCGCTCGTTGGGGAACGAGCGATGAAGCAGGGCGCCGCCACCCTTAGCTGCTTCTCGCTCCGCCCTCTAGGATCTGCCGTCCGCTTCCATCCATGGTGCAGGATCCGATCCGGCCGCTGCTGCTCCACCCCCGACCAGAACCGAAAGTGATGAACCGAGTGATTCCCATGAGTCGGAGAAAACAGGTGAGAGAGAGAGAGAGAGAGTTCGGTGAGAGAGAGAGGGAGGCCGGTGAGACCGAGCGCGAGCGGTGCGACGGAGTGGTGCCGTTTGCCCACGCTGGAGATGCAGATCCACCGCGACGGAGGGGTGCCTCTCGCACGTGCCGCGCAGGGAAGGGGGGGCGCCACCGCCCGCGCCGCAAGGAAGGGGAGGCGCCGGGAGGAAAGAGGTGGGTCGCCGGCGCACCGAACCCTAGCGCCGCCGCCACCGGAGGGGCCGTATCGGGAGAGGAGAGGAATGGAGGAGGGAGACAGAGAGTTGGGAGGGGGAGACATAATCTGTCAATTTGGTTTCATAAATATTTCGGGTCCGCGCAGCTGCTCATGTGACGCGTTTAGCATACACGCGTCACTGTGTCAAACACCCAGCATCACGGTGACGTGCTTGCACAAGACGCGTCGCTCATCTCCGCATTTTTTCCTAGGAGAAACCTATCAGTGACTCGTTGTGACTGTGCACGTCACAAATCTTACATTTGTGACGCGTTTTAAGTTGAAGTCACTGATTAAGTTGTCACTAATAGGCTTTTTCTGGCATAGTGTACCCAGGTCAATCTTGGATATGGACTGTTCCCCTCCCCAAGTTTGTAACATTGTTGGCTGCTCATGATTTGGCTGAGATTGAGTCTATTTATACAAGGCCCTAGAGCCTATGTTAGTATCCAAAAAAAAAAAAAAAAAAAAATTACGTTAGAGCCCCAATACACACATTGTTCTCTGCTCACGATATGCCACATCATGTGCACCCAATTAATGTGCTTTCACTTGCCCGTTGATATTAAATGACTCTATTATAGCAAGTCCAATTGAACACATTATTGGCTCTCTATGTAGCTGCCTATTTGATTTGATTAGCAGACAGCAAAGTACATAGTTTAACATGAGTAAAATGTTGGCTGCAAAATTTATGGGTTGTGCTCATGGCTGAACCTTCTTGCTCAAAATTTCATATATATCACCTACCCGTGTCTTACAATGCGGGGCCATCCATGGGGTCAATATTGTACACACATTTTACCTAAGCATTAATGTTCTTTATGAAGACCAATTAATTTGCTCATTTGTATATGAAACAAAGTATCATAAATTAGACAGATCTCATGTACTATCTTACTCAGTAGCAATGGGTATTGTAACCAGCGAACACAAACCTCCAGATCATTGACCAGCATTTTTCATATATATACAACATCATAACCCTATTGTTGGAGGCCTGGTCTACTAACTTCTGATGAGCTTATTCTATGTGTTGTCCATGTTCTCCTGACATATAGAAGACTATTCAAATAACATTTCTCCGAATATGTTAGAAACTAGACTTTTAGTGCCATTTGGTGGTAGTTTGAAGAACATCCTATGGAGATGAGAGGCAGCAGGAAAAAGCCAGCCACAATCATACGTGCTGTGTCATTGATGGAAACCACTCAGGGAACTGACATTTACCAAAGCTGTACATGATGGAACGAACAGCATTGTTCCATGAATGATGTAAGTAGCATGGAAACGGATCAGGAATTCAGGATGCATGAATCAAATACAAATCTCATTACTTAATGTTCATCAGTAGCATCAATGTTCTTTTTTCAGATGCTGCATATTCTCTCATCTAATGGATCGGACAGCATGGAGTTTCTGAGGTTGTTTTCTTAGGTTCTTTTTTTGATTTTTTTCTCTCTACAGTAGTCAAGTCTTGTTTCCTGTCCATTACTTCCGTCACTACACCACTGCCCCAAAATAGCAATATTAGTGATCTATGTAACTGCACCAACTCACGCAGTGTATATAGAATAAAGATCAAGTTTGTGAACTATCAAAAATTCTCCGCTTTACATCAAAACAATTGAAACATCACATTTGACTTAGTGGCATTAAACGGCTCACAACAGTTATCTCCCATCACAACGTAAGCTAAGAGCTAGCTTATCAGCAGGCCATTGCGGCTACCCTAAGGGCCTCACAGCTACAGTTGTCCTGCGTTTAACTAATTCATTCTTCTCCAGGTCCCTGGCCACACCGTGTAGAGTTTCTCACGTCTAATCATAAGAGACATCTAAGCCCTGCTGGTCAAGCAAAACATGGAGGTGGTCTAAGACTAGCCACAACATGAGTCGGAATCGATGCTGAAACAAGGGAAAACGAGTCTAGTCATCGGGTAGTGCCTAGCCATGCTGAATTCAAAATTGTAAGCAGGAACCTAATTGTGTGCGGAGAAATCAAAACAAGTTTCTTGAGAGGATGGTGCTCTGACCGTGGTCTCTACAAGCACATGCATGTCCATGCGAACACTATGACATTGGAGTGTTTTATAGCATCGTCTGTGGTAGTTTTCTTAACCTTTACATTGCGGCTGGTCCAAAGATAGACTCAACCACCAGCTTTCTGTTGTCCAACAAGCTCATTCTTACATATGTATGCTTGAATCCAACGTGAAGACTAGAGTAAAATGAGGTGTAATAAATGCTTAGATTATTGGATGGATGGAGGACAAAAGAGCGGCAGATAGGCTTCCTCTAGACATTGGTTATATATAATGAACACACCCATATACACACACCCCGACCATGACTACAATGCTCTACTCGACCTCTGTTCCTACCAAATTCTGAAGAACTACATCTTGGTGTTGTTATCCTCCACAACATAAGTATTCAAGGTTTTTTTCTCTGAATATGAAGGAAACTAGATTTGCGTTGGGCCCCACAACATTAGTGCTAGTCCAGACAACATTTTAGTGGAGATGAGAGGCTGCAGGAAAATGCCAAGCATGAAATGCCCATGGTGGAAAGGTTGAGATGCAATGCAACGTTTCCTTCTTCCCCATGTTGGGCTCTCGAAGCCCATTGATACTCTAATGACTTGACCCCAGAGCACAATGCTAGACTTTCCAACTGCAACGGCTTGTGGTCGACGCCTTTGACCAAAAGCTTGTGACAAAAAATACTTTATTGTTCATGGGTTTCACAATCACGAAGTATGGTCGTTCTCCATTGAAATGAACAATACTGATTGTCCGACTTTGCTACCACACAACCGCAGAGTATGTGTTATTGTCCATTCGAATATCAGGGATCATTTAGATGGTATTTGGCTGACGCCGTTCATGGAACTTAAAAACTGCAGAGTATGTGTTTTTAGAATATTATTTTTCTTTCTCTATATTGATCTCTTCATGGAGAAATCAATCATAATATAGGGGTATTGGAAGCTATATATTGAGTGGTATGTTACTGTGCTCCAGATTGGAAGAACCGCCACAAAGGACTACTTCAAACTATGATAATAAAAGCAATTAATTAATTTTAACTGCAATTGAGGATACTTCAGTAATTTTCTGTAATGATAGGCAATATTAAACGATAGGATAATCGTCCATGGGTATATCCCTGAGTTTGTTGTAAACTTGTCTTGTAAGTCAAGTCAAGGTCTCGGTTGTAGATTCATTGTTAGTCTAGATTCATTCTGTTGAGATGTAATCTGTTGTACACGCTACGGGCTATATAATTAACACGCAACCGAGAGGCAAGGCCATCTCGTTCGGCCATTTTCACATGGTAATCAGAGCTAGGTTAGCCAACAAGCTTGGCGATGGCATCTTCCTCCGCGCTCTCTGCAGTTCCATCTCTCGGTTTACGTCCTCCGAGCGAAGCTGGCCCGGAGCCAATTTCCAGAGTTGGCAGCCCCAGGTCATCTCGGCCATCAAGGGTGCCTGCTGGACAAGTTCATCAACCCCGATGCCGCAGCCCCGGCGGAGTTCCTGCCGGCGAAGGCGGATGCCAAGCCGGACGATCCGGCGATCCCAACCCGGAGTTTGAAGATCTGGGTGGCCAAGGACCGCGAGGTCCTCAATTATCTTCTCGAACATCGGCAGGAGATCCTTGCCTGTGTGTCCCATGCCGTGTGTGGCTGCTGAGGCATGGTGCGATCAAGGCAACCTTTGCCTCGCAGTCCGATGCCCCGGATCATCTCCACCGGGATGGCGGCCGCCACAGCCGAAGGGACATCTATCGTCTCGAGTACATTGCCAAGATGAAATCGTTGGTCGATGAGATGGCGCTCGGGGGGCGCAAGCTAGAGGATGAGGAGCTCATCTCCTATATCCGACCGGACCGGATCTCGACTTCAATCCCGGGCGTGTCCGCTATTGCGGGCGAGGGTTGAGCCGATCACCGTCCCCAGAGCCGTTCACTCGGCTCACCTCCTTCGAGTCGAGGATGGAGTACCATGGAGGAGGGTCGCGGTCATCCGCCAACATGGCTGCCAAGGGGGGGCGTGGTGGCGGTGCAACGGAGGAGGCCGCGGCGGTGGCCGTGGCAATCGTGGTGGCTTCACTCGTGGAGGTCCCAAGGGTGGACGTGGCGGTGGCAACGGCCGCTGGAGCGGCCTCATCCCGGCGCGATCCGCCACCGGTGTGGCAAGGAGGGCCACTACGCCACCAAATGCTTCAAGCGCCGATCCATCCTGGACCGGGCCACCGCAGAAGAGCGTCTCTACTGCCACCACCTCTTATGGGGTGGATACAAACTGGTACGTGGACTCGGGGGCCACGGATCATGTGACGGGCGAACTGGAGAAGCTATCTGTCCGCGACAAGTACCACGGAGGAGACCAGGTGCACACGGCATCTGGATCAGGTATGAGAATTGATCATATTGGTCACAGCTCTTTGCATTCCCCTATTCGTGAAATTCATCTTAGAAATATTCTTCATGTTCCTCATGCCAACAAAAATCTCCTTTCCGTGAATCGTCTTGTTCGTGATAATCGTGCTTTTCTTGAGTTTCACCCCACTCATTTTTCTCTCAAGGACCAGGAGACGAGGAAGACACTCCTCGAAGGCCGATGTGAACGCGGCCTCTACCCCTTGAAGCCTCAGCATCATGAGCATTCTGCACCCAATAAACAAGCGCTTGGAGTATCCAAAGCCCCAGTTTCAACGTGGAATAGTAGGCTAGGTCATGCATCGAATAATGTTGTTCAGCAAGTCCTTAGTCGCCACAAACTTTCATTTTTTAGAGATCAGGAGAATAATGTGATATGCGATGCATGTCAACGTGGGAAGAGCCACCAGTTGGCCTATCCTAAATCAACCGGTGTTTCGTCGCATCCTTTTGAGCTTGTGTTTTTCGATGTGGGTCCGGCACCAACTTACGTTGGGCACGATTACTATGTGAGTTTCATAGATGATTTTAGCAAATTCACATGGATCTATCTACTTCGACATAAATCTGAAGTTTTTTCGTGTTTTAAAGATTTCCAAACCATGGTAGAACGCCAATTTAACAGAAAAATCCTTGCTGTCCAATCTGATTGGGGCGGAGAATACCGAAGCCTAAATTCTTTCTTCACACGCCTAGGTATTGCTCATCATGTGTCATGTCCACATGCCCACCAATGAGAATGGTTCAATGAGCGCAAACATCGTCATATTGTCGAAGTAGGGCTCTCCTTGCTTGCCCATGCCAGCATGCCGCTTAAGTTCTGGGATGAAGCCTTCCTCACTGCCGTCTTTCTCATAAACCGGCTTCCCTCACGTGTCATCAAGAACCAAACACCATATGAGCGTCTATATAACAAAATTCCTGATTATTCTTTTCTCCGAACGTTTGGGTGTGCCGTTTGGCCTAATCTCGAGCCTTACAATGTCAAAAAACTAGAGTTTCGATCCAAGCGCCGAATGTTTTTCTTGGGTATAGCAACCTCCATAAAGGCTTCAAGTGTCTTGATCCATCTATTGGACGTGTCTATATTTCACGTGATGTCGTGTTTGATGAGACCGTGTTTCCATTCGCTACTCTACACCCAAACGCTGGCGCTCGTCTCCGAAAGGATATTGAGCTTCTCCCCGACATTCTCAAAAATCCTTCTCATGAATTCGGAGTGCAATCGCGCGTGATCGGATCATTGATTAATTCTCGCCTTCTAATCTCGTGTCGAGTAGTGCTTGTGTTTCTAATGATACAGGTACAAGAATGGAGAAGAATGGTGAAGAAACAGTGGTGAACGGCTATCATTTTATGTTGCCGAAAGTGAAGACACCGGCGACGGAGCACGGAGTGGATTCGCGGTCGTCCTCGCATCGACTCTGCAGGCGAATCGGCATCGGGGTCTGCGCGGTAGGCAACGCGTGCGCAGAGCAGCAAATCCGGGTCGAGGAGCTCGGGATCTTCGCGGATCAACACGCATACGGCCTTTCACCGCCGCGGTCGCGTGGGCGCATACGGAGATCCGACGGACGGGGACATGATGCCGGATGGGTGATTCTCGGCGGGCGGATCAAGTGTGGATGCTGCTGGATCCGGTATGGCTACTTACTGACTCTGTGGCCACAGGAGGTGCTGGTGGCGAGGCTTTGCATCAAGGAGGAGCTGTTGTGGCTCCGCGTCCGGTGACCAGATTGCAGCGTGGCATCTCCAAACCGAAAACGTACACTGATGGCACGGTTCGGTGGGGAATGATCAGCTCAGTATACCCAGAGGAGCCCACGTCAGTTGATGAAGCTCTTCGAGATCGACGTTGGGTCCAAGCTATGGATGTTGAATATGATGCATTGATGAAAAATAAGACCTGGCATTTGGTGCCTCCACCAAAAGGAAAAAATGTAATCGGGTGCAAATGGGTGTACAAGGTTAAAAAGAAGGCAGATGGCAGTATTGATCGGTACAAGGCCCGGCTTGTTGCCAAAGGGTTTAAGCAGCGTTATGGCATCGATTACGAGGACACATTCAGTCCCGTTGTCAAGGCTGCCACAATCCGGCTCATTCTCTCCATTGCGTCTCCAAGGGATGGTCGCTCAGACAGTTGGATGTGCAAAATGCCTTCTTACACGGTATTCTTGAAGAAGATGTTTATATGCATCAGCCGCCGGGGTACAAGGACAAGGATCATCAACACTATGTGTGTAAGTTGGACAAGGCGCTTTATGGTCTTAAACAGGCTTCGAGAGCTTGGTATGCTCGGCTTTGCAGCAAACTTATTCAGATGGGATTTAGGCCATCAAAAGGTGATACATCCTTGTTCTTTTACAGTAAAGGTGGAGTAACAATTTACATGCTTGTGTATGTCGATGATATTATTGTTGCAAGTACTTCGGAAGATGCAACAGCAGCCCTGCTAAAGGATCTTGAAAAGGACTTTGCCTTGAAAGATATTGGAGAGCTTCATTATTTTCTTGGGATAGAAGTAAAGAAGACGGGCAATGGATTGTTGCTCACACAGCAACGATATACGGCGGACATAGTCAAGCGGGCAAATATGGAGAAGAGTAATTCAGTTGATACTCCCATATCGACCTTTGAAAAGCCGAGTCTCGCAGAAGGTACTAGCCTCGGGCCTGTTGATTCTACACGTTATAGAAGCATGGTGGGGGCACTCCAGTACTTGACGCTGACCAGGCCCGACATCTCATTTGCGGTAAACAAGGTTTGTCAATTTTTGCATGCTCCTACCACCGCGCACTGGAGTGCTATAAAGAGGATATTGCGTTATGTTCAAGGAACATTGGGTGTAGGACTCCAAATCAGAAGGTCGACATCAGTAATAGTCAGTGCGTTCTCAGACGCTGACTGGGCAGGCTGTGTTGACGACAGGCGGTCGACCGGGGGTTTTGCAGTGTTCTTTGGCTCCAATCTTGTGTCATGGTGTGCCCGGAAGCAACCCACAGTGTCACTGTCGAGCACGGAAGCGGAGTACAAGGCATTAGCAAATGCAACTGCTGAGATTATGTGGATACAGCAGCTGCTGACTGAGTTACGCGTTCCTCACTCAAGAGTGGCTCGGTTGTGGTGTGACAACATAGGAGCAACATATCTCTCAGCCAACCCAGTGTTCCATGCAAGAACGAAGCATATCGAGATAGATTTTCATTTTGTGAGAGAAAGAGTTGCTCAGAAGCTTCTGGACATCCGATTCATAAGCACCAACGATCAAGTGGCTGATGGTTTTGCCAAGCCAATCACAGTTGCGAAGCTGAAGGAGTTTAGGCGCAATCTCAACCTTTCCAGTGGCTGAGATTGAGGAGGAGTGTTAAACGATAGGATAATCGTCCATGGGTATATCCCTGAGTTTGTTGTAAACTTGTCTTGTAAGTCAAGGTCTCGGTTGTAGATTCATTGTTAGTCTAGATTCATTCTGTTGAGATGTAATCTGTTGTACACGCCTACGGGCTATATAATTAACACTCAACTGAGAGGCAAGGCCATCTCGTTCCGGCCATTTTCACAGGCAAAGTCCTTCATCATCATGGGAACATGAAGAAAAACATAGTTTTACCACCAGGGGCTCCCATTGCCCACAAATGAATCCCTTCCTCTTCCTATGATCTTGGCCATTGGGATCAGCACGAGTTGGCCCCTGCCAAGAATCCTATGCGACTACTCAGATCATATTATATATATATGTTGTTGTCTTAAATCGGACATCTGAAAGATATATACTAGCATAAATGCAGAAAATGTTTTGTCTTAACTACTAAGGTGAGGACACACTGCAAAGTGAGGACTAACGCTTTTTTTTTTTTTTTTTTTTTTTTTGATACTGAGGACTATATATACATAACATATCCTCTCAGCCAACACTGCTATTTTGGACATCCATTCAAGTAGACTATGTGTTGTGTTTGTCCTCCATCCCAACATACATAAGATTTGTCATGAACTACTTGACAAATTACATATAAAAGGAAACTATACCTGTACTGGCTATAGTGCGGGATAACATCCTATGGAGTGGGAGGCATGCAGCAGGAACATGCGAAGTCCTTGGGTGTGTTTAGAGCCCAAATGTTTGGGCAAAGTTTGGCAATTCTGTTCAAAATTTGGTAAATATTATCCTACCATGGGGTAACTAGGCTTAAAAGAATCGTCTCGCAATGTACATCTAAACTGTGTAATTAGTTTATTTTTTTACCTAGATTTCATACTCCAGACATGCGTCTTTTGGTGCATTTATTGTTTCGATGTAATGGGAGTGCAGGAAATTTTGGAGAGAAACTTTGGGCTCTAAACACACCCCTTGTCGTACAAGTTCACCTGCTACACTGCACCAGTTTTTATATGTCAGTCCATCAGCGCTCTGCTCGCAGCAGGCAAAAGGTAGTACTAACGTGTTGCCTGTACACCAAATGCAACACTACCACAAAATGGAATACCCTTGAGGGTTACCATTTTCCTTGAGTGGTGAGATTGAACCCTCAAGGAATATAAGTTACGTAGGCAGTTGCTGAAAACCCCCATTGAAATGTATATTCTTGAGTGTTATTCCGTGCACTTGGAAAGTAGAACCAGGCCCTACTTTCCTGTTGGGTTTCCCATCGCATCCGGCTCATTCTTTGAATGGGTGAGCTTGTTGACTTGTATCGCTTGTTATTAGTTTGCTCCCAAGATTAGTTCAAGCCTGCTGCTCAACATCCGACACTAGTAACGAAATGATTTTGCGAGCACTTGCAAAATCTTTTCCGTGGCGGCACTTTTTGCCCGTCACGGAAAATACCGCCACGTTTTTTTTTTTACGTGGCGGGCGCGTTTTTGCCCGTCACGGAAAGATTTTTTGCGTGGCGGGCACCTTAACACGCCCGCCACGCAAAGAACACGCAAAATAGTTTCTTTTGCGTGGCGGGCGTGTTAAGGTGCCGCCGCCGCAAAAACACGCAAAATAGTTTCTTTTGCGTGGCGGGCGTGTTAAGGTGCCCGCCACGCAAAATAAATTTTGCGTGGCGGGCATCCTAAAACGCCCGTCACAGAAAAAATCGAAGCCCAACAGGCCCATTTCAGCCCAGAATGCGTCGCTGGTATATATATGACGATGAAACCCTAGCCTCTAGATCCACTTCACTTCTCACTTTTCCACCCACCCGGCCACTTCTCTCTCTCTCTCTTCTCTCGGCACCTTCTCTTCCACTCCTCTCAACCACCCCTGCGCCCCCTTCCAACTTAGGGTGGCGGCGCCGCCGCTCATCTTCCTCCTCCCTCCCCATCTCGGCGCGGGCGGAGCTAGCTCCAGGCTCCCGTGGCGGCGAGGCTGGGCTCAAGCGCGGCGGGGGCGAGATCTAGGGACGGCGTGGCGGCCTCATCTTGCGGCGGCGCGGGCGAGATCTCGCGGGCGATGGGCTTGGCGGGCCTGTCTAGGGTTTTTGGTTTTTTTTTTTTTTTTTTGAAATATAGTCCGTGGCGGGCACCCTAATGTGCCCGCCACGGATAAGCGATTCACCGTGGCGGGCACTTTACCCGCCACGCAAGTTCTCGTTGTTTACCGTGACCTTTGGTTGGTGACGGGCCGACTTGCCCGCCACCTAAAATAGTTTTTGCCCGTCACACAAAACTAATTAGGTACTAGTGCGAATTAAGGGACATAATTCATACAAGTAGGACACATATATGTTGCTGTTTTACTCAATATACAAAAATATCTTTGTATTTACCATCCTCCTAATCCAATCCATTTCGTATTCGATATTAATTATTCGTATTCAAAACCGAGACAATCTGTATTTGTATATGTATCTCGTTGTCCAAATCCGGATTTGAACTTAAATATAAAAACAAATATAATATTTGCAATATTCATTAGTATATCCCATCCGTTTTCATCCGTATTAACACCCATATTTAAGAAGTAGGCTCCAATGTCCTCTGCTCAATTATGAAGATGAAATAATTCCTCTACTGACATGTGAAACAAACTAGCATAAATAGAGCTCATGTCATGTCTGAGTATGGTGCAGTGTGTGCGTTTGGTTGGTTGGAACAAGGGCAGTCAAGGGCCAAAATCTTGCACATATATACACACGCACACAACCTCGTCCCAGCAGTGCTCTTCTACTAGAGCTCCTACATCTGATCCACTACAGATCTTCTTGCTGCTGTTGTCGTCCACTGAATATATATAAGGAGCATTCTAGTATATTTTCCTCTGTATGTGAAGAAAACTAGACTTCTCCTGGCATTGATATGGTTTTCCGAACAATCAACAGTGTCCTATATAGAGAAACAGGGATGAGAGCTACCAGGAAAAATCCAGTCACTGTTTAACGATGCGCCTCCGATGGAGGAAACTAAGATGGAACATCTGCATTTCCATTTGCTGGAGTGACTCTACAAGGTGGTCAACAACACAATGAAAAATAAAATGCAGCCATGTTAGCAGATTGCAGCCGCTCGAGGTTGAGCCATTTGACCATTCACTGCAAAGCAGACCATCAAACCCTAGTCGCATGGGGTCGGATTGACTGGCTATCTGCGGTGATGAGGCAGATGCCGTTGTTGGCCAACTCGCCAATGTTTCGCATCTGCTGGTGGCTGAGGATGAGTGTTTATGGATTGCTGTGTCGCCAATGTTTCGCAGCTGCAAATGTTAGTCTGCCTTAGCTCGACGCAGAACTACCCATGGCAACAAAATTCTAGATGCATGCCTGGATAAGACTCATGTTCAACTTAAACCAATTACGTCACTTTCACTGGTTTGCTTTTTGACAGAGGTACTTCTGCTGACACAAAAATGATAAAGCTATCTTGACATTACAAAAGGTAATTCGTTTAGTAGTGTAGATCTCCATGACTGTTTCTACTTTTTTAGTTGCGTTAAATGCTGGCTTTTTTGTGGTGCTATATATGATGATGAACTATCAAGAGAAATGGGAAAATATGGCACATGGCATACTTTCCAACTATCACATGTTCTATTGTCAGGAATCAGGATGGCATTAGATGAGAAGGGAGAGCAAGTGAGTGGGACTCATTTGTTTTCTATCGTTTGCTGGAGCACTCCAAAGAATCTGTTACTCATGATTTTATTGAAATCTTAAGTACACTTTTGATTCGAGGTGTCAGAAAAGTGTCAATACCAGGCTCTGCTGCCGGTAACAAATTCATTGTTCACTATTAGCAAAAGATTCTGATGTCTGAGATATTGACACTCACATTTTAAGTAGCAGACACCAATGTCCTTGACTTATGAAGGCCAAATAATTCGTTTGTTGAAACGTGAAACAATCTAGTATAAATAAAGCTCATGTGCTGTCTTATAATACCATGGTGCAGTATATTGATTGGTTGGTTGGAACAACGCAATTAGGCACCAAACACTTGTGCACGTGCGTGCGCGTGCGCACGCACACACACAATCATCGTCATCATCGAAGCAGTGTTGTTCTAGAGTCTGTTCCTACACATCTGAATCATCTGATGCATTGCATCTATGTGCTGTTGTTGTCTCCCACTGAATATATATGCAGAGTGTTTCTAGTGCTATTCCTCTCAATACCAACAAAACTAGACATGTCCTGGCATTGGTGAGGTTTTATGAACAATGTCCTACGCAGAATTAGAGATGAGAAGCAACAGGAAAAATCCAGCCACTGTTGAGGATGTGCATCCGAAGGAAGAAACCTGAGATGCAACATGTCCCATCCTCTGAGCTGGAGTCACACTACAAGATTGTCTACAATATGATCAAAAAGAAAATGCAGACACATACACAGCAGTTACCGGCCACTCGGTGTTTGAGTGCAAACAAGATTCTTGAATCTAGTCATTGGGGTCAGATTGACCGCCAATCTGGACGCATAATGCCATTGTTAGCTAAGGTCTTTGTTGTCCACCTCCTCATTGCTCAGAATGCGTGTGTATGGATTGTTGAAGCACCACGCAACAGCTAGTCTGCCAAAGCTTGACCACGAGGTACCCAGTGGCTACCAAATTCTGGACGCATGCCTGGATAAGTGTCAAAGTCTGCTGGACTGCCGAAACGCTGTCATTCTGGGTTGAATTCCAGATACTTTTGACACAAAAGTGATATTGCTATCTGTGATCTTACAGAAGTTAATTCGTTTAGTGGACTATTTCTAAATTGTGTTAAATGATGGCTACAAATGTATACAGGATATTATATGACGATGAATTATTCATGATTCTCATGTTCCTTTGTGTGGTGCTACAGAGCAGAGCGAATGAATTAGATAGAAAAGAAACAGAGTAGCATCAAAGGATAGCTTAAAATTACAGTAAAAAATACTTCATTGTTCGGTGACTAAAAAATTAACCAGCTGAAAGCATCTCTTGTCAGCTGCATCAAATAACATTGTAGAGCTTGCCTTTGGTTGAATAATTTTGGGATGAGTTTGTACCTAAACTAAGATTAAGTAGGGAGTTGGTGGCATCTTTCGTTGGAGGCCTGGACACAAACATGGACAGCTAACAGCGAAAGATTATGTTGGCCAGGCTTCCTGCCTTGTAACAAATTCATTGTTCGACAATAGCAAAAGATTTCCATGTCTGAGATGCGAGGCTATTGGCTATTGCATATAGTTGATATTAACACTAACGTTTTAAGTAGTATGATCATATAATGATCATCCATAACTGAGCAGGTTGATGATCCGAGCATCCATCCTTCCACTGATTTTTAGCAGGTAGTAACGCAACCATGCATGATTTGTTCAGTAGACATGAAAAAAAAGAAGCTGCACTTACAATCTGTCAGTTGGTACAAGTGAATGTCCATCAATATAAGAGAGCATGTAAGGTGTGGTGCTACAGAAAAGAACAGATGAAGAGTAGATAGAAAAGAAACAGTGTATCCCAATGATATCTTAAAACTACAGTTAAAAAACTACTACACTGCTCGGCCAAAAAAAAAAAAAAAAAAAGAGTCTCTTTCAGCTGCGGTAAAGAACATTCTAGAGCTTGCCTTTGGTTAATAATCGAGGAAAGATTTTGTACCTAAACTAAGATTAAGTAGGGAGTTGGTGGCATCTTTCGTAGGGGGAGCCTGGACTAAGATGTATGGTCAGCTAATTCTGAAAAAGATTAAATAGGCCAGGCCTCCTGCTTGTAACAAATTCATTTTCGATAAGATATTGTCACATGCCATGCATATTGGTTGATATCATTAATCACGTTTTAAGTAGCAGGCTCCAATGTCCTTTACTTATGATTTATGAAGGTCAAATAATTAGTCTATTGACATGTGGAACAAACTATAGCATAAATAGAGCTCATGTGCAGTCTTACTAAGGTGCAGTATGTTTGTTGGCTGGAATGGAACAAGGGCAATGAGGACCAAACATTTGCATATATATATACACACACACACACACACACATATCATCGCAGCAATGCTGTTCCAGAGATATGTTCCTACTTCAGATGCATTACATCTAAGTGCTGTTGTTGTCTTACACAGATATATATACAAGGAGTCTTCTAGCAATATTCTGCTGTATATGAAGGAAATTCGACTTGACCTGGCAATGTTGTGGTTTTCTGAACAATGTCCCATAGAGCAATAGAGATGAGAGGCAACAGGAAAGATCTAACCACTGTTCAGCAAGTTCATACCACCAAGTGTTGGATATTAAATGGCGCAACAAATGGGGAAAGAAACAAGCAAAAGAGGAAAAAGACACGATTGACCTGCCCGAATCAGCTAATCTGACAGCCCCTGTTTGCCAGCTGAGCCACGCTGCTCAGCCCTGCGAAAAGTAGCTTAGGCAACTTGGGAGTCAGTGAACCCAACTTTCCTGCTGTCCATACAACAACATTCAGGAACTTTTTGTTCAGGAACTCAACTATGCATACAACCTTTTGTCAGCGAAAAGATCACTACTATGCATACAACAACATTTCAAAGCGAAACAAAAAAGTTGAAGAACAAATAAAGTTCAGGAACCTTTTGTTCTGCATAAGTATAGGAAATGGCTGATTATGCTGAATGTGTAATATCCAAAAAATAATAATTAAACATAAATATTGTTAAGCCAAATGGGCTTAGAGAAGGAGAAAAAAGAAAGAAAAGCCTAATAGTAGCCTAGTTAGGGGGGGCTTACGGCTTTCGTCTCATACCATAGGCTCTCGTCTCTCTATTAGTCGATCCGACTTTCACGGTTTCACGTGAGCTGGGACATGCCGTGTCTGTCGCCGGACCAACAGCGGCCGCGAGGCTCATCCAGGTCAATGACCATTGACCACCGAGGGTAGCTGCGCTCCCCTACGTGTGCCTTCGCATGTATCATCAGCCCGTCACCGGATCAACAGCTACCGGCATGCAGTGGCTTGGCTCACGGCCGGCCGGCCGGCTTGGCTCACGGCCTGTGAAAGCCCCTGTTGGATACTCTTTTTTTTTTACCGAAATCAGGAAGGGAAACCCTCACCCTTATATTTTTGGTTTTTTTTTAAATAAAGCCCCTAGCCTGAAATTCGCTCCCACTGGGATTCGAACTCAGGACATGAGGGGTGCCTCTAGAGTGTACAGGCTGGTTAGGGTAACCAACCGAACCCAACATCCTTTGGCCCTGTTGGATACTCTGGTTATTACATTACACAAATATAGGCCACGATTCTATTCTATCCATCAGAATAAGGCGCCTTGGCAACTTAACCTTAGAGGCCAGAATGCAACGAAGATGGTCTCCTCCAGTGCCTGATACTCTAAAGATAAACATCGGTGTCACCTTTAAGAAGAATACTAAGACGGATGCTTTGGGCTTCGTTATCAGGAACCATGGGGGCCTGGCAGTGCTTGGGGGGGCTGGGAGGCTTGGCCCAGTATATGATACCTTGTTTGCTGAGACAATAGCACGTAAGCAGGCATCAGAATCAGCAGATCATTCTGGCATTTCACAATTAGTACTGGAAACTAATTCAACTCAGTTAAGTGAAGCTATCTCCTCATCGAGCAATGATTTCTCCAATGCTGGTGGCGTTTTCAGCGACCCGTAGTGTTTTACAGGAAAGTTTCAATTGTATTAGTGTTTTTCATGTGCCTAGAACTTGTACTAATTTATTTGAACTCGCTAGAATGGGTATGAGTTGGGACCCGGGTCAGTCTTGGATATGGACTGATCCCCTCCCCAAGTTTGTAACATTGTTGGCTGCTCATGATTTTGCTGAGCTTGCGTCTATTAATACAAGACCATATAGCCTATGTGAGTATCAAAAAAAAAAAAAAAACTTTATGTTAGAGCCCCGATACACATTGTTTGCTGCTCATGATATGCCACATTATGTGCCCCCAATTAACGTGCTTTCACTTGCCTGTTGATATTAAATGACTCTATTATAGCAACTCCGATGGAACACATAAGGGCTCTCTATATAGCTGCCTATTTGATTTGATTAGCTTATGCAGACAGCAAAGTACATAGTTGATCATTAGTATAATGTTGGCTGCAAAATTTATTGGTTGTGCTCATGGCTGAAACCTTCTTGCTCAAAATTTCATATATATCCCGTACCAGTGTATTACAATGCGGGACTATCCGTGGGGTCAACATTGTACACGCATTTTAACTAAGAATCAATGTTCTTTATGAGACCAATTAATTTGCTCAATGGTATATGAAACAAAGTATCATAAATTAGACAGATCTCATGTAGTATCTTACTCAGGAGCAATGGGTATAGTTGTAGTCAGCGAACACAATCCTCCACAGCATGGGCCAGCATTTTTCATATATATACAACATCATAACCCCATTTGTTGGAGGTCTGGCCTACTAACTTCTGATGAACTATTTCTATGTGTTGTCCATGTCCTCCTGACATATAGAAGACTATTCAAATAACATTTCTCTGAATATGTTAGAAACTAGACTTTTAGTGCCATTGGTGGTTGTCTCAAGAACATCCTATGGAGATGAGAGGCACCAGGAAAAGGCCAACCACAATCATACCTGCTTCCCAAACGGACAGGCTCGGAGCCGCGCAGAAGCCACCTCTAGGAACCGCAATCAACGGATGAAGAGGCGTGTGAGCGGTGTGGGCCACGATCATGGACAAAGAGGCCCGTGTGGACGGCCTGGGCAACAGGCGACGGGCGTGGAGCACCCCGCGCGATGAGGAGTCACGGACTACGACGGACTTGCAGACAACTACCGGCGATCCGCGATGGGGCAGCGGGCCTGTGTGAGCATCATGGGGCCTATGATTCCGATTGCAGACCAGGTTCTCCAACTGTAGTTGCATGATCACTAACAGATTGACCCGTTGGTTCGGTAGCATTTTCTACTGTCAGGATGACACTTGATCGATGAGCGCTCAAGTGATCACTAACAGGTGTTCCAAAGGATTTGTTGCTTTTGATTTTATTGAAATTCAGGATGTAAGCGGTCCCGCCTGCAGGTAGCCCGGAGGCCGCCGCATCATCTGCATGCAATTTTTCGTTGTCCTGCGCTAGCCTGCTGGTTCCTGCTTTGCTAGCGGCCAGTTCCTGCTGAGGTCTGCAAGTGACCTGCAAGCGTCAGCCACACTCCACACGTGAGGTGCTCGCAGCAGCAGTGGCGGATCAACAGGCCATGCTCACCTTCAACGGCTACCTCGGGTTCACACAACGCGAGTCCAACCAATGACGCCAGACCTCCTGTATGCCTAATTGCCTAGCGACGGTGCGGCTAAACACGGAGTTCATGGCGGCAATGCAGGACATACAGGCTCCCAGCCTCCCACTCAAGCCCAGCAGACTTTGCAGGTTGGTCTGCTCAATCTCGACCAATAATACAGGTCTCCTCAGGGGTCTACTTCAGCTGCTCTTGCAGGCGGGCCTAGCAGGAAGCAGGCAATCCTGCGCCTGCTTGCATCCCTAATTGAAATCTCAATTACACTTTTGATTCAGGCATGTCCGTTTGAATCTAGAAACTTCATAGGTGACAAAAAAAATGAACCAAGGCCATGCTTGCTGCCTGTAACCAATTGATTGTTCAATAATAGCGAAAGATTCCCATGTCTGTGATATGAGGGTATTGTGATGCCATGCATATAGTTGACATTTGCACTCACACTTTAAGTACTCCAACGTCCTTTACTTTTTTTTTTGCGCATACCAACGTCCTTTACTAATAAAGGTCAGATAATTCGTCTATTGACATGTGAAACAAACTAGCATAAATAGAGCTCATGTGCTGTCTTACTAAGGTGCAGTATGTTGGTTGGCTGGAACAAGGGCAATTATGGACCAAAAACTTGAACATATATGCACACACACATATCATCACAGCAGTGTTCTTCTAGAGCTCTGTTCCTACGTGTGATGCTTTACATGTAGTGCTGTTTGTTATCTTCTACTCAATATATAAATATAGGAGTCTTCTAGTAAATATTCCTCTCTATATGAAGGAAACTTGTCCTAGCATTGGTGTGGTTTTCTGAGCAATGTCCTATAGGAAATTAGAGATGAGAGGCAACAAGACTAGTCACTGTTCAATGATGAGATGGAAGAAACCTGAGATATGGAACATCTGCTTTTCTATTAGCTGGAGTGACTTTACAAGGTGGTCAACGACACGTTGAAAAAGAAAATGCAGTCATGTTATCAGGTAGCAGCTGCTCCTGGTTGTGCCATTTGACCCTTCACTGCAAAGCAGATCCTCCAACTCTAGTCACACCGGGTCGGATTGGCTGGCTATCTGGTGTTGTAACACAGTGCTACTGTTAGCAACCAGCTGACATTGCCCATCTGTTCGTGGCTGAGGATGAGTGTGTGTCAATTCTTGTGGCAACCCGGAGAAGCTAGTTGGCCTGACCTCGGCTGAGAACTACCCATGGCCACCAAATTCTAGATGTGAAACTGGATAAGAGTCAGGTTCATCTTAAACCAATTACGTAACTTGCGCTGGTTTGCTTTGTGATGGAGAGATACTTATGACACAAAGATAATAAAGGTATCTGTGATAGTACAAAAGTTAATTCGTTTAGTGGACTCTATTTATCTCCATGACTGTTTCTTCTCCATGTTCTTTTGGGTGGTCCTATAGTGAATGAAGTAGATAGTAAAGAAACATGTGTATCCCAAGCATGTCAGCTCAACGGTGAAAACGCAAATGCAGCTATGTAGGTTGGTACAAGGCACTCATAGTCGACCCTGATGATTCCAAGTGTGCGGGCCAGGGTCTTCCGCTCTGGTCGCATGCATACCAACTGATTGACTATTTGGTTCGATCTCAGTGCGAGAGTGGGAAAATATGGCACATGGCATACTTCTCAACTATCACATGTTCTATTGTCAGGATGGCACTTGATGAGCAGGGAGAGCAAGCGAGTGGGGCTCAGGTGTTTTCTATCATTTCTTTGGAGCATTCCAAAGGATTTGTTACTCTTGATTTTATTGAAATCTTAATGACATTTTTACTCAAGTGTATCCATTGTAATCTAAAAACTTCATAGATGAGAGAAAAGTGTCAAGTCCAGGCTCTGCTGCCGGTAAAAAATTCTTTGTTCAATAATAGCGATAGATTCCGATGTGCGAGATGTGATGCTATTGCCATGCCATGCCTATAGTTCACATTCACACTCACGTTTTAAGTTGTAGTCTCCAATGTCCTGTACTTATGAAGGTCAAATAAGTTATTTACTGAGAAACAAACTAGCATAAATAGAGCTCATATGATGTCTTACTATGGTGCAGTACATTGGTTTTGCTGGGTTTAATAAGGGCAATCAAAAGGATCAAAATCTTGCACATATATGCACACACACACACACATCGTCGCAGAATGCTGTTCTAGAGCTCTGCTCCTACATCCGAGGCATTACATCTATGTTCTGTTGTTGTCTTACACTGAACATCTATAAAGAGTCTTGTAGTAAATATTCCTCTTAAAATGAAGGGAACTAGACTGAAGGCGGGCAAAGTGGTGTGGTTTTTTTGAACAACGTTAATTGAGAATTAGAGCATGTCAATAGGGAATTAGAGATGAGAGGCAACAGGAAAGATCCATCCACGGTTCAAAATCCACCTCCGGTGCGAGAAAACACGAGATGGAACATAACGTCTCCCAAGTCTTTGGAGTGACTTTCCCGGTACCAATTTGTGGTGATAGAAGGTACCCAGCGCTCGTGACTAAGCCGTTAGACCCTTGAGTACAAACCAGATCCTCCAATTATAGTCGCACAGATTGACTGAATATACGGTGTGGTAGCACTAGCATACTGTCCGATGATGGTCGTCGCTAACAATGAGTGTGTGTGTGTACTGTTTTGACAGCCCACACAATAATTAGTCTGCCGAGAACTTGGTTGAGAACTACCATGGCCACCAAAGTCGGATGCATATGCCTGAATAAAGATCAAAGTCATCTTTGTATGCCGGATACTTCCTAGCATCCCGGGTTTTCATCTCGGACCAAGAACGTCTACAAGTGCTAGCTTCCTTTGTCAACTTGAGGTAGTTCTGAACCAAAGATGATAATGTTATCTTTGATATTACAAAAGTCAATTCGTTTGGTGGACTGTATCCAAGATTGTGCATTTAATTTTGTTACATGATGACTACATGTGTTTACATGATAAATGACGATGAAGCGATTCCCATTTTTCCTTTTGTGTGGTTCTACAGGAAAGACCAAACAAACTATAGAAAAGAAATAGCATAGCACAATAGCTTAAAACTACTAAAAAGGTACTTCTTTGCTCCATAGCAAAAAAACTAACCAACTGAAAGCATCTCTTAATTGTCAGCTGCATCTAAGGACTTTTAGAGCTTGCATTTGGTTTAATAATCTTGTGATGATTTTGTTGCTAAACTAAGATTAAGTTGGGAGTTGCTGGCATGTTTTAGATTTAGAGACCGGACAACCTGGTCAGCTAAAAGTGACAAATGGAACTGAATTTTTTGCAATTGAGCCTTTTTTTAAACAAAAAAATTATGTTTATCCCCTGGGCATCAAAAACCCAACTTGGACCCTTTTCTCAGCGCCTTGACCTATGGTGCTGAGGTAACACATGTCTTAGTAACATAGGTGATGACGTTGGAGGCTAGGGAATACGCGGCTAGTTACATGGCGCTAACATGGCTAGAGGCAGCGCTATGCTTCATGAGATAAGGCGTCATGACATGGTTGGGACGTCTTACCTCGGTGCCGCAAGTCATGGTTCCAAGAAATGGGTCCAAAAGTCGGGTTTTTGATGCTGGGGGTTAAACGTTTTTTTTTTGTCAAAATGTGGCTAAAGTAAAGAAAAAATGGCAACTAGAACTCGTAGTTGATTTTTGCATGGGTAGACAAAGGTCTGGTTCAAAAACTATGTCTCAGAATGCAAATGATAACAACATGACAATATAAATATAACTTTTGCCCCAATTGCACAACATGACAATAATATAACACATCATTGCAACACTGCTTTTCAGGTGAACTACATTTGTGTTGTGTCCTTGTCTTCCCAATATATACTATACTGTTCATGTAACTATTCCGACCAATATGGAGGAAACTAGACTTGTCCAGGCAAATTTAGTATTATGGACAATAGCGTATCGAAACGTTGGTAGAAGCTGGAACCAGTTCTCCTATCTAAAAAAAAGGTCCTGTCGAAATAAGAGGCAGCAGAAAAAGCCAGACACTGAAGCTCTCCAACCAGGCTCGCATGGGCTCTAATTGATTTGCTATCTAATTGAAAAAGCCAGACACTGAACCTCTTCCCGTTGCCACTGATTCCCACATTGTAAAGTTTGGACTCCCAATCATATATAACAAGCAATCCCTGAAAAAAAAATCATATATAACAAGCAATATGCGCAGGTGTATGACACTGTAGTCCAATGGAATCAATGAAAAATCGCAACGAACTCTATTCTTTCCCTTGCTAGCTACAAGCTAGCAAATAGTAGTACTTTTAAAAGTTGAGGGAGACGGCAACAGTTGGACACGGACTGAAGCAGTAGGAGTTGTTTGCTGCAGTTCAGATGAATTAGGTGGTACTCTGTAAATATTTGAGTTAGACATAGCAACTGTGTACCATGACTTTCCATTTGCTTTTGTACTGGACGTGTCTTCTAAATATGGAAAACTGAGCTCCATGCGTGATGCATAATATATAGATAGATGTATAGATGAGTTTTTAAAATAGCCATAGCGTTTTTCTCCATATGCCTATTTAATCTATTTAATTTACTTCCATGCTTCTTCAGTTACCCTCTTTGCATATTCATAGCATAGAGAATAGGAGTAGAAACCTTTTTAATCGAAAGGTTGAACATGGAAACGCCGAGTGAGGAAAAGGTTAAATGAGTGGTATTGGGAAAGCGAACAGGTATTGGGAAAGCGAACAACCAACTACTGGAACTTGCGAAAAGTATCCAGATATTCAAGTTTGCATCTGAATGCATGCTAGCAAGGGAGCAATTAGCTTGGATCGGAACTGCTGTAAGCAACCTTCCATTTAAAGTCCATTGCTTACGCGTGGTGTCTGAATTAGATTTGAACTGGGAACGGGTGTATGTTGGTATTGATTTGTTGGAAATGTTTTTGTGCAGTTCATAAGATCTAGGGGATACGATTAGGATTTGAACATGGTTAATGGGAATTCTACATTGCAATCTCATAAGTAATAATAGTGTCACATAGTATCAGATATATGCACTTTTAAATGCTTGTGTATAAGCTAAGATTTTTATATATTGTATTGTCAGAACATCTTGAACGAAACTAAAAAAAACTGTAGCTAATGTACTCTCTGTTTCTTACATAAGCTGTGATTCGTATATGATCATGAATCAAGAATATATTTCTAGCATTATGTCAGGCCGAATAGATGACAAGGGGAACAACAAGTTTGTAACTCGTCCAGATCCATAACTCGTCATTTTGTTAGTAACAACCTAAGAGGATCCATTGGAACTCATGTCTCTTCTCCAATTGATAGAGGTGCAAAGAGATCGATGTTACTTCCCCGCATGTTTTTGTTGCTTGATCACCAATTTTTTTTTTATCACATTCACATGGAATTTTATCTCCATTAATTCAGAAAAATTAAGTCAAGTAGGGAGTAATGTACCCACATCCACTTACTCCTTCCCGTAAATAGGTAGCGCCGTGTAACAATATTTATCTCAAATATGTGTTCACAAGCAGCATTCAAAAAATAATTGGCTAAACTTAATGTTTTCATGAAGCAGCCTGACTTCACATATAGTCGTTCGTCCCTTGAAGAAACAGACAATTCATCACTCTTAACTTTACTCAGTTTTAAGATTAGCTTTTGAATCAAGCTTATGCACAAGGACCCATTTGGAATTAAACTTTGTAGCAAATATATTCCAGTAATATGGAAATTTTCCACGTCATACATGATATTGTACATTTTCTTTGTTTGGTGCACAACTTCTCCCAATGTGTTTTATAATTAACAATTCGTTCCCCGTCATGTGAAAGAAACTAACATAAATAGAGCTTATGTATCATACCGCTAGGGTGCAATTGCTGGCTGAGAGAGCACACGTACACCTCATTGAGGACCTAACAAGTTGTATATATACAACTACTCCTACCAACTTCTAAACATGGTATCGTTATATATGTGACTGTTCCAGTACTCATTTTACTGAAAATAAAAGAGACTTGTCTTGGCATTATTGTTGATACTCAAGAATCTGGACACCATCCTTTGGAGATGAGAGGCAACAGGAAAAAAAGCAACCACCAGTCCACCACTTGGGACACTACGGTGCTTCTTACCACGGTGGGCCACGTCTCATGTTGCAGTTGGTGCAGTATCTGTCCCAATTCCAGTAACAATACCGTGCCATCCCCGTCGTGATGAGACCCCGGACATCTCTTTCCTGCTGTGTAAAATACTCCCGTCCTCCCGGTGACTTCTGGTGGAACATGCAATGATTTTGGTTCCTCCTAAATAGGTGTACGTGTAGACTGTGGCTGCATGGCCGTAGACGACAAGAAAGGAAAATACCCTAGATATATCCAGGGGTAATCATCATATTTTGTTTTAAAATGCTTTGCTGATCGAACCCATCAAAGATCTTGATCAGGGGCACGATCGCCTGTTCCACGTCCATCAATCAGCGTGCAAATACCAAAGGTACAAGTATATTCACTATACTATATTCAAATATGCATATTTGATAGGCATCAGTAAAAAGCCAAGCACTGTGTGATACTGCTGGAATGGACCTCCACGTCTGTCCATGATCTGATAATTTCACAGCATAGCACAAACTAGATTCTTCAACTTTTTTTTTCAAAAGTGTGCCTTAACATTAGCATGTGCTTCATTAAGTGGAAGATCAGAAGGTTTACATGTCCCAAGCAGCGAAACGGCGAGGAGTCATCCACAGCTTGGAGGAACACACTACACAAATCACCAACTAGTGGTGGGCAAACAAAGCTTCATTGATGCTATTGACCCCAGTGCAGATAAAGTTTGTAGTCTTGACGCCCTCGATCCTAGAGCACAAACACTACCGGACACGGCGTCGTTGCCGAGCGCCGTGCTCGGCAAACCTCCTCTTCGCTGAGCCGCTCGGCAACAAGCCTCTTTGCCGGCGCCGGCGCTCGGTGAACCATAGCGCTGGGCAAAGGCTGCGCCCCATCCTCACGCTCGGCAAAGAGGCTCTTCGCCGAGCGTCTTTGCTGGCGCTCGGCAAACATAAATTTTTTTTTTGATTTTCGTGCCTAATTTTTTTCTGAGGCCATGCTACAATACTTGCAACAACATATTCAAAATTTGAAATTTTTTGGCACTTTTTGGTATTTTTTAGACTTCATCACTTTTATTTGAATTATTTTTCAAAACTCAAATTTGAACTGCAAGTCATTCGAATAAGTAGAAAAAGTGAATGGAAAAATAATATTCGTGTTATTGAGTCTAATGTGAGACCTCGTCCAGGGCGAACACAAGAAATATCATCGTTTTGTTCACGAAACACAACCATTTACTTGCGGGTGCATTGTCTTTAAATTCTAAAAAAAGCAAACGAAGTTGGAAAATTATGAAACTTGTCGAGTAAACCCAATGACCCATGCACCACAACTTGTTCTGTCATGCTCAACCAAGCACACCACAGCTTGTTACTCTTGACTTTACTGAACTGTTAATTGCACATTGATTCAAGCATATCAACTAGTTCCCATTTGCAATCAAGAAACTCTGACACAAAACAGTCGAGGCCACGCTGTTGCAACAAACTCTGACACAAAACAGTCAAGACAGCTTTATTACTTATGAGTGTCAAAAAATTCATTTCGTGGCATGTGCAACAAACTACAATAAATAAAGCTCATGTGCTGTCTTTCTACGGTGCAGTGGCAACCAAAGTCCAAAAACTTCTGCATATATATATACAGACACATAATCGCAGATGTGCTGTTCTAGAGCTCTGTTCCTACCATTGATGCACTAAATTTACATGGCAAAGTTGCCTTTCCTCTGAATATCTAGTGTGTTCTAGTAAATATTCCTCTCAATACCAAGGAAACTAGACATGACCTGGTACATGTTTGTAGTCTGAGTGTCTCACTAAACAATGTCCTATAGAGATGAGAGGCAATAGGAAAAGGCCAACCACAGTTCTGGATGCACTTGGGATGGAGGAAAACATGAGATGGAACATAAGCTGTAGCCATGTAGACAGCAGGTAGCAGCCGCTCGTAGTCTACTGGGCTCGAGTCGTGCCCTTTGATTCCTGGAGCACAAACATTCTCTGCTCGTCTAGTCATTCGGGGACGATATGTGTGGATTGTTGCACTGCTTTAATGCCATGTGCATGTACACCTATCTTGTGCGGTAGCACAGTTAATCTTGCTGTTGGTGACAATATGTGTGGCACCTGCTAGTGGCAGAGAAGCAGGATTATGTACGGATTGTTACACTACGTGCTGTGCCAGGGCACAGCCAAGAGCTAACCATACAGTGATGAGGCCCCAGTCATCTGGTACGTACTGTCTAAGATACTCCCATCCTCCTCGCGAAGTTCATCATGGTGGAAAATGCTTGCTTGAAAGGGTAAGAAGAATTGGAGAAACATGCGACGATTTTGGGTTCATCCTGAATAGGTGTACATGCAGACTACGACTTCATGGCCGTCGACAACAAGAAAGGAAACTACCCAAGACACATCGAGGGATAATCATAAAATTTTGTTTTAAAATCCTTTGCCGACCCATCAAAGATCTCCATCAGAAATTTATCGACGATCGAAATAAAATTTCAGACAAAATTTAGACAAAATATAACTCATTTCATTCAGGAAAACACATAGATCATTTCTGAACCATTTAACACTAAAAACAAAACAAAGCATATTATCAATTGCTTATTCAATGAGCAAGATAACGACATGGCTTGAGCGTGCGAGTGTGTTACTGGCGGTGGCAACTTGAACATAGAAGAGAAGTGGAGAAAAAAATAAGCATGGATTAATTGGGTGGGGCTTTGGGGTCTGTTTGTATGGACAAATTTTAAAATTTTGAAAATTTCGAAAGATAGATGAAAAATTTCGGACCTGACCGGTAAACGGGAAATTTTGGATTTTCCGGACCGAGATTTTTTTTCACAGCGCCCGATTCACGCTGCTGTTGCCCCTCATGTGCAAGACACCATCAGCTGCCTCGATTAATTTTTAGTGGAATTAGTCACCATGGATTTGGTAAGAAAAACTCTGAGAAGATCAAAGAGAAGGGGAGTGTGGAAAAAGAAACGGCCCCCAATGACCCATGCACCACAATTTGTTCTATCATGCTCAACCAAGCACACCACACTATTTGGCATCCAGAAACTCTGACACAAAACAGTCAAGGAGACGCTGTTGCTGCTGACAAATTCACAGTTCAATAATAGCAAATCTCATGATCAGACCTGATGTTATTGTCATGCACGCATAGTAAAGCAAGCTTTGGTTAAAGGACATTTTTACTTATGAGTAGGCACATGATAAGTAGGCCGAAATGTCCGTTATTACTTATGAGTGTCAAAAAAATTCATTTCGTGGCATGTGAAACAAACTACAATAAATAAAGCTCATGTGCTGTCTTTCTGCGGTGCAGTGGCAACTAAGGTCCAGAAACTTCTGCATATATATACAGACACATAATCGCAGACGTGCTGTTCAAGTTCTAGACCTCTGTTCCTACCGTTACATTTACATGCCAAAGTTGTCTTCCTCTGAATATATAGTGTGTTCTAGTAAATATTCCTCTCAATACCAAGGAAACTAGACATGACCTGGTACATGTTTGTAGTCTGAGTGTCTCACTAGACAATGTCCTATAGAGATGAGAGGCAATAGGAAAGGGCCAGCCACAGTTCTGGATGCACCTGGGATGGAGGAAAACCTGAGATGGAACATAAGCTGCAGCCATGTAGACAGCAGGTAGCAGCCGCTCGCAATCTAGTGGGCTCGAGTCGTGCCCTTTGACTCCTGGAGCACAAAGATGCTGTGCAAGTCTAGTCATCCGGGGACGAAGTGACTAGCTGTCTAGTGCGCGGTAGCTAGCACAGTTAAACCTGCTGTTGGTGACGATATGTGTGGCACCTGCTAGTGGCCGAGAAGCAGGAGTATGTATGGATTATTGCACCGCGTGCTAATAGAGATACACTGCTGACATAAAGATGACCATGTTATCCATGAGACATTATAAATTTAAATTCGTTTAGTGGAAAGTTGTCTATTAGCTTGTGAAATGATTGCTGCATGTGTGTTGCATGTGTATCCAAATAGGTGCTAATGTGTTGTTGTCAGATAAAATCCAAAGCATTACCCATAAAAGTTTCCAAGGACATGAGAGCAAGGACACTATACTGTGTAGGTTTCTGGGGATGGCCACTTACCGTTTCAAGAGGCGGTTAGGTTTGAGGTGGAGGGTCCTCTTCTTACCACCTTTCCTTTCTCTTGTTGTGTATTGGGTCAGTTTGGGTTGATAACCACTACATCTGTGGTTTTGTAATCTGTTCTACAGGTTTCCCGTAGCTGCATCATGTAAACCTTCCTTTTATTGAAATACATGTCACTTTGACATGTTTGTGAAAAAAAAAGTCCAAGTGAGGACAAAAAAAAGCAAGTGTTTGTTGCTAATGTTGTCAGATATTATCAGGTCGTGCTCAACCCGCCTCGCCATGAGTCCATTCTTTTATAATATACCTGCCATTTGAACTATGTAATAACCTATAAGCTGTAAACTGGATTCTTGCTTCTCTCTTTATAGCAGTGCTCCTGTTGATTGTTCCATGTTGGGACAAGGGTCCCGGCGAGCCGGCGAAGGTGTCCAGGATAACGGATATTCACTGTGACCTTCGCTTACAATTTAAGTTACGCTCCCATCCTCTCTGTCTGTCTTTCAGGAAAGTAACCCAATAAGGGAGACCTCCGCCACCAGGATAGGCGAAGGTTCCTCCCGCCGCGGCCAAGGCTCGCGAAGGTCTCCGCCTCCACAAGAAGCTCAAGTTGGCGTCTCAGCTGGTGAAGGCTATACGCCTCCCGCTCTCTTCTCCCGCCTCCTGAAGGATGCCTGGCAGAGATCGAGGCAACCGGGCTCAGGCCAGCCCAGCGAAGACTCACCAGGAGAAAGCGGCGCCAGAAGTAAAAGTACGTGATGGCCCCCTGCCATGTCTAATAAAGGAGGAATATGCTAGGAATATTGGAGGGCAAACTTGTAATCTTATATTCCTAAGCGATTGTAAAACTATAAATAGGGGAGCAACCTCCCCATTTGGAGGTTGGTGAATACCAGTTATGGCCATTTATTACTGAGTTTGCTTGCATCTGAATTCCAATCCACCTACTTCTCCCCTAGAGCCTCGCCTAGGCGGAGATCCCCGTTACCGTGTTCGAGACAGCTGGTTTCAACATTGGCGCCCACCATGGGGCCCGAACAGAGGTACCATGGCTCCACAGAAGAGAAAGAAAGCTCCCGCCAAAGCAAAGGCTCCGGCGAGAAACACCCGACCCAAGCGTAATGCAAGAAGCACGTACGCGACCGGAGGAGAGGACCACCCACAGGACGAGAGAACGGCCGCACCAACAGGCGGGACCTCCGCCCAGACTCAAGAACTACAGCAACTGCAGGCCGCCCTCGAAAGGCTACAGTTGGAAAGGAATCAGACCGCCGGTGCTTATGCCGAAATTGTCAGGGCACAGCAAGCGTCCGCTCAGGCGGCGGAGATCAGACAGCCACTCTCATACATCTCTCTCATGGGCGGATCTACCCAACGATGAGGGTATTACAGCCACCATCGGAGAAGAGTGAACCACAAGCGCCCTCGGGCTTGGCAATGTCAAAGCTCAGTGCCCATTCGCAGCAACGCCACGGCTTGTTACTCTTACTCTTGACTTTACTGAACTCATAATTGCACATTGATTCAGGCATATCAACTAGTTCCCATTTGGAATCAAGAAACTCTGGCACAAAACAGTCAAGGCCACGCTGTTGCTGGTGACAAAATCACAGTTCAATAATAGCCATTCTCGTGATCAGACGTGATGTACTTGTCATGCAGTCATGGTAAGGACGTAGTTGCTATTAGCAGACGCATTATAAGTAGGTTGAAATGTCCTTTATTTCTTATGAGTGTCAAAAAAATCGTTTCTTGGCATGTGCAACAAACTACAATAAATAAAGCTCATGTGCTGTCTTTCTACGGTGCAGTGGCAACCAAGGTCCAAAAACTTCTTCATATATATACAGACACATAATCGCAGACGTGCTGTTCTAGAGCTCTGTTCCTACCAATGATGCACTACATTTACATGCCAACGTTGTCTTTCCTCTGAATATATAGTGTGTTCTAGTAAATATTCCTCTCAATACCAAGGAAACTAGACATGACCTGGTACATGTTTGTAGTCTGAGTGTCTGTGACTGAACAATGTCCTATAGAGATGAGAGGCAATAGGAAAAGGCCAGCCACAATTCTGGATGCACATGGGATGGAGGAAAACCTGAGATGGAACATAAGCTGCAGCCATGTACACAGCAGGTAGCAGCCGCTCGTAGTCTAGTGGGCTCGAGTCTTGCCCTTTGATTCCTGGAGCACAAACATTCTCTGCTCGTCTAGTCATTTGGGGACGATATGTGTGGATTGTTGCACTGCTTTAATGCCATGTGCATGTACACCTATCTAGTGCGGTAGCACAGTTAATCTTGCTGTTGGTGACAATATGTGTGGCACCTGCTAGTGGCAGAGAAGGAGTATGTACGGATTATTGCACTGTGTACTGTGCGAGGGCACAGACAAGAGCTAACCATATAGTGATGAGACCCCAGTCGTCTGGTTCGTACTGTCTAAGATACTACCATCCTCCCGGCGAAGTTCATCATGGTGGAAAATGCTTGTCTTATAGGGTAAGAAGAATTGGAGAAACATGCGATGATTTTGGGTTCATCCTGAATAGGTGTATATGCAGACTATGACTTCATGGCCGTGGACAACTAGAAAGGAAACCACCATAGACACCTCGACGGATAATCATAAAATTTTGTTTTAAAATCCTTTGCTGACCCATCAAAGATCTCGATCAGCGGGTGATAGCCTAATTCATGTCCACCAATCAGCGTGCATATACCAAAGGTACAAGTATATTCACTATACTCTTATGTATACTCTCTCTGTCCCAAAATAAATGATGTTCTAGGTTTTCGTGCGACAAGTTTTAGAGGCATCAGGAAAAAGTCAAGCACTGTGTGATACTGCTCTTTGTATTGGCCAGAGACAGTTTGTTGGTCACTGCGAATGGCGCAGCTCCCCAGATGCATTTTCCATTACATATAGTCGGGCCGATCCAAGATCCCCGCCAGCACTCTCAGCTGCACGGTGCGCCGTCATTTGCGGACGCCCATGCGACATGCACGGCATAAGAGCGGCAGCAGAGAGAGCTCCCCTGACGCGGTCATGGCGTGAAGACGTGCAGCCTCCGACTCCACCCACGATTCTACGCACTATTACAAAACATGTTCAACTAAAACACTACCGGAAACGGCACCTTGGCCGTGTGCAGGACGAGGAGGAGGACAGGGACGACGAGGCGGAGCAGGGGGACCGGGAGGTGGACCAGGGGGGAGCAGGGGGCCCTCTTCCTTTGGCGCGACAAAACCCTACTCGCGAGGGCACTCGACACTCCCAAAACGGCCGATACCTTTAGAGAGACGCCCGATACTGTCCTTTGGTGGTAAAAAGTAAGTAACAAGCTAGTACTGTTTTCTCAGTGGTTATGTTCAAAATATCTGTAAATACTAATACATTTTCTTGATTATTTGGGCAGGGGTCTCTTCGTTGTGCAGGCAGGTGACCACAATCGCCAGCCCTGTGGCATTATCGGTGTGCTGTTGAAGGAGCACTTCCCTGGCTTGGTGGACTTTGGTGGAGTTGAGCAGCCGGCCTGGACGTTTGAACACTACGAAGTTAAGGCCGATACAACTGATCGGGATGGTCACAACTACAGTAATGTGGCTGAGCGTGTCAGACGTGAGGTGTGGGTAAGTATTCTTCTCACTACATTGCTTTACACATCACATTGTTAAGACGTTCTTCATATTATATCCTGATGTCTCGTTTCTATAAACAGGATTTCTTCAAATGGGAGGATGAGCCTCGGTGCGAGGAGAAGGCGAAGAGAGCGGTTAACAAAGCCTGCTTCAGACTTGTGAAAGACATGCACTATGATGCGCGCGTCCAGGCCGTCAGAGATTACAACAGAGAAGTTTTGTTCAAGAAGATGACTAGAGCCCAAGCAATAATGGAGGAGAATAAGCTGACCAAGCAGCAATACATGCATGAAAAGGTAAATATATAGAACTAATACTTAAATAGGCTTCATTTGATCGTCTCTTATGTCACATTTGATGACGTGTAGGTGATTCCGTGGTGGTGCGTGGGAAGGGAATCGTGCTGGTCGCAAATGGTGGACAAGTGGTGCAGCGACGCGTTTTGGGAGAAGCACAGGGACGCCCGAGAATGGCGTTTGATGATGCCAGGTCCAGCACACCACCAAGGAAACCTTTGTCTCCCAGCCTACAAAAAAAGATGGGTACGCTCAATCCACTTCTGAACTCTAAAAACTCTAAAAGCTCAAGTATGCAAATTTTTATTTATCCAGTTGTTTCTTTCGCAGTCGGAGTACCATGGTGGCCAGTCCTGCTCCGAGTTCGATGCGTGGGCAATGGCCCACACCGGCCCAGCGAAGAGCGTCGAGCGCTACAACCCGGAGGCCCCGCCCGAGAGTTACAACAACCCGTCCATACACTCCCGCCTCACTGAGTACACGGGATTGTACAAACAGGTCCATGGGCAAGACAGTAACCCCTCTGACCATCCCATTGACGGAGAAATCGTTATGAGGTTGGGACAGGGGAAGAAGCATGGGCGGTTCTACATCGGCGATGGCGCAATCGACCCACGCAGCACTAGGAAACTCGCGGAGATTCGAGCTACCAGCTCGAGCTTGAGTCCGGAGATACGCACACGACCGACCGTGGTGTCGACACTACAGGTTACTTCTTTGTCATTCGTGGTCCATTGATTTTTTTCATACCTTAGCTTTGCTTTATAACATGTGGGTGAAATATTGTAGGCCCAGCTGGCGGAAGAGAAGAGGAAGCGGGAGGAGTCTGATGCGAGGAATGCAGCAATGTGGGAGTACATGCAAGGCTTCATCGCCAGCCAAGGCTATGCTGTGCCGCCACCACAGATATTTGGGCCTCTGCCACCAATGGAGCCTGCTGCCGATCGAACGACCGTGAGTTTCTACCACTTGAACTCCTAATGCGCCTGTGAATATATATGGATGTGAATCCAAATGAAATGTTGGTTTTGATGCACCATGGTGTGTGCATATGGGTATGTGTTGTCGGCCATCGAGCCGTTGTTTTGTTGCAGGTTTGATAGACCTCCCTGTGCAGGGGAGATGCTGCCGAAATTTCTAACTTTTACCACACTCGGCCGCTTTTTTACAAGTTTTTATAACTATTCTTAAATCCTGTCTCACACAGTATACTTTTCTTTGTGTAGCACCAGTCGGCGGCGTCAAATGACCCACATCCGGAAGTGCGTCAATCGGCGCCAGCAGCGGGAGAGTCTCCGGCTCAGCAGTTTCCACCTTTCAGGATTGGAGCGCCTCCTGGATCCGCGCCGTAGTGGACTTGTGCCCTAGAGACTCCTGGACTTTTTATGTGTGTTGGCTACATTGGTGGACTTGTTTATTTTGTGTTGGACTATGTGAATTGTGATGCACATTTAGTTTCTGGATGGCTGTGATGACATACGCTATATTATTGTGATATCTATTAATATATATATATTTGTGATAAATGTGGACCATGGATATTTTTGTATATATATGTGGTTATAAATAGCTATATATGCGCTCTGGAAATTTAAAAAAAATTCTAAGCCGAGTGCAATGACCATACCACTCGGCATAGGATGCACTCTATGCCGAGTGATATGGTCATGACACTTTCGGCTTAGATGGTTTAAAAAAATATTTGGAAAATTCTAAGCCGAGTGCCTTGAATGGGGCACTCGGCTTAGAATGGATCTAAGCCGAGTGCACACGCAAGACACTTTCGGCTTAGAGCCATTCTAAGCCGAAGTGCCCCATGCAAAGGCACTCGGCTTAGAAATTCTGAAAAAAATTCGAAAATTTCTAAGCCGAAAGTGCCTAGTCCAAGCACTCGGTTTAGACCCCGTTAAAATGTGCCGGCGTTATCTCCTTTTTGTAAGCCGAGTGTGCCGTTGACTCGCCTTAGGTTAAAAACACTCGGCTTAGGCTAAGCCGAGTGCCCGAAATTTAGCACTCGGCTTAGGCATTCAAAGGCGAGAAAACGTGGCTGGGTGGCCTAAGCCGAGTGTAACACTCGGCTTAGCCTAAGCCGAGTGTTTTTCGGCCTAAGCCGTGTGCCTAGGCCCTGATTCCGGTAGTGAAAGGAACTAACTAAATGCACCTGAATGGATACATAAGTCTTGTCACGATTACAACTGACGATGTCAACAGGCTCACCAAAATTAGGCAGACGTGCTGCAAGACACATTACCATCGTACATCTCTCTTATGGGCAGATCTAACCTATGATGAGGGGATTACAGCTGCCATCAGATGGAGAAGAGTCAAACACGTGTACCCATGAGCTTGGTAGTGTCAAAGCAGACAACTGTTTCCCCACACGGGCCAATGACCCCAGGCACACATGGATGGTACCACCGGCCCGATCACACCGTTGTTCGCAACAGCACAAGGCACCATTGTCTGCCTCACTTAATTTTTCGTGGATTTTGTCACCATGGATTTGGTAAGAGCGAGTGAGAGACTATGATAAGGTCAGAGAGAGAAGGCGAAGGCAGAAAAAGAAATGGCCTCTAATGACCCATGCACCACAACTTGTTCTCTCATTCTCATCCATGCATCACAGCTTGTTACTCTAGACTTTACTGAACTCTTAACGTCACTTTAATTCAGACATATCCACTAGTACCCATTTAATTGGAATCAAAAGAAACTCTGACAGAAAAGAGTCAAGGCCACGCTCTTCTTGCTGGTAACAAATTCAATGTTCAGCAATAGCAAAAGATTCCCACCTCTCATGATCAGAAGTGATGTTAGTGTCACGCACTCACGGTAAGGATGTAATCCTTTCTATTAACTGTCGACTATTATAAGTAGGCTCCAATGGCCTTTATGACTTATATGAGTGCAAATAATTCATTTGTCGGCATGTTCTAGAAACTAGAATAAATAGTGCTCATTGTGCTGTCTTTCTATTGTGCAGTATGTAGTTGGCTGGAACAAGGCCAATCAAAGTCCACACTGTTCAGCATATATATATACAGACACATAATCGCAGCTGTGCTGTTCTAGAGCTGTATTCCTACCACCTGATGCACTGCATTTACATGCCGAAGTTGTCTTTCCTCTGAGTATATAGAGAGTGTTCTAGTAAATATTCCTCTCAATACCAAGAAACTAGACATGACCTGGTATTTGTTTGGTAGTCTGACTTAACAATGTCCTATAGAGATGAGAGGCAACAGGAAAAGGAAAGCCACTGTTCTTGATGCACAAGGGAGCAACTCCAGGGACGCAAGCGGCATGTAGCGCCGCGGCCGTGGGTGTGGCCATGGGCGTGGCAAAGTTGATGCCTCCATGTCACGTAACAGCACGTCACGCAAGCTGGAGAAGACTCGAGCCAACGCTGCTGATGGCCTGAGGCCCGTCTTCCCCAACTCTCCGTCCGAGCGCCAACGTGTGCATCATCGAGGGAGTCTTTGCGCAGCTTAATGGTGAGACGGAGCATGACGACAGCCTGTGGTACCACGACAGCGGGACAACCAACCACACATGATGGGCTACCGGGACACCTTCATCGACAACGACGCCTTCATCCACATGCACGTATGATGGACGGCGTCACGGCAACACTAGCTTGCTTGTTACTCCCGTATGGGTCTTAGTATTTCCTTTTCGTAGCTTTCCTATTTTTAGTACTGAGGGGTATATAAAAAGCTGCTAGTACATTGAAAAAACTGTAGCAGTTTGCACAACACCGAAAATGTTCACACCAAAAAAGCAAGAACAAGGACAAAGAGGTTCTTCTTGTTCTCGCTTGTTCTTGAGCATCCGTAAGAAAGTTCACCGAAGAGTTTCGGCTGACACCTCCGATGGAGGAAACCTGAGCGGGAACATAAGATGCAGCCATGTAGACAGCAGAGCGCAGCCGTGCAAAGTCGAGCCCTTAGCCATTTGACTCCAGGAGCACAAAGATTCTCCAACTCTAGTCACACGGGGACGGATGGACTGACTATCTAGTGCGGTAGCCCAATTGATCCTGTTGCTGACCACGCTGCTGTGATCACTGTCACACAGTGACTTGTTATTGTGTTACCATCCTTGCAGTCAATATTGTACACATGCTTTAACTATGCTCCACAAGGTGCTTTATGAAGACAAATAAATTTTCTCATTGCCGAGCCGCGAAATGCAATGTTATTATTAAATAGATCTTATGTATCTTCTAAATTATTCAGGTGCAATGGGTAGATGGAACAAGAGAAGGGACTGATCGAGAACGTACACACAACATCACAGCTACTAGCTCTATCTGTTGTTAGGAAGGAAACGCACAAGTATAGTTTCCATTGTATTTAGAGAAACATATATGTATTGACAGAAACATGTGGGTTAACTTTTGGTGGCATTTGCTGCAATCTGGACAACATCCTGTGGAGATGGGAGGTAGCAGGAACAAGCCAACCATGGCTGCTGCTGCTGTGTGAATGATGGAATCCTGTGATAGAACAATGAAGCTTCATTCAAGAGACGATGAAAATGCAAGTAAAGCCATGTATGCAGATATCATCTGCCGCTTGTGATCAACCCATTTGTCTGTAGAGCATACGCCAGATTGTTCATGCACCTGTTGCATGATGGGCTCTTTATGGACAGGAAAGATGACGCCTGCCTGACGGTGGGTGGGCACTGGGCAGGCACCAGACGACTATTGGAGCCAGCCAGCGCTCTCACCAGCTCAGATTGTTCAAGAAGACTTTGAGGCATTTTTTTTTCAGTGCAGTGTGGTAGGGGACAGAGAAGCAGGAGTGTGTTTATCTTGTTGTGTCAGCCTGCAGGCTAAGGCACTACAATTACAGAGTTGAGGAGAATCAATCGACTCGATGAATCATATTTTGAATATCATTTAAAATAGCATTTATGTTACAAGTTTTGTTAGTGGCAATTGGGAACTTGGTGGGTTTAATTAGTATCACCTTATGAGTTTAGGACGGTGAGGGCTAGTTTATAATCCTTGTCATTCTAAACGTAGCAAAACTCTGAAGTAACCTTCTAACAAGAAGCTAGGACGAAAGTGTGAAGTGCTACATGTATGCAGACCCATTCCATGTGAGGAGCATGGCCATTCCAACAGGTTTTGGGCACAGGTGTTACAATGGCTGGTGTGGTGTACACCGTACAGACATAGTAGAATTTAAATTGCCTAGAATATGATAGTCTGGAGTCCAAATGCCATCCCTAACTGGAGTGAACGAATTGAACCTGGATGTACGTGAGCGTAGGGCCACTGCCGTCCAACCTAATAGTGATAGCTTGGTATGGACAAAATGACGACCAAGCTTTTTTTTATGGTTTCATATTATCATGGGTGGTGACAAAAAGATTGACACCTGAGATTAGCTCAGTAGAACCTTTGTTGCGAGATTTCAACAATGCACACTACTCTTCCTTGAAGCCATAGATCTGAGAGTGTTTTCTGTACGCCGATGGCAAAATAGTGGAATTCTGTGTCTCCAAAACAGCAAGAATAACTAGACTATGAAATTTCACTAGAGCTTCTCTTCCTAATGTCTGTCCTCCCCATTGTATCACCAATTTTATTCCAATTTCAGGAAACGAACAAAATAAAATAAATTAAAATTGTTTGCATGTGATTCAGCTCAAGGAAAGCCGTTTATTTCCCTGCTTCCTACATACATGCAAATGAGGCTAGCAAAACGATGCATATGGACATTTAGAGAGTAAGGATGCACCTAGTATCAGAGACGAAAGAGAGAGATGGATGAAGAAAATAATACTTGTGTTTTGGTGTGCGTGAGTAGCTAGGTGTGATGGCATATATATTTGTGTAGAGTTTTATGTCCAAATATAAGAGGACGACGTGCGGAATATATAGTCACATGGCGTGTCTGCCATGTGACTCACGACTGATGCTTTTCATGAAGACCAGCAATAACTAGCATATACACCATGACAGCAGTGTTCTTATATATATCCCTCTGTTCCTACCAAATTCTGATGAGGTGTCCTTGTCTTCACAACATATTGAAGGCTATTGAAGCAACTATTTATCTGAATATATAGGAAATTAGGTTTTTGTCCCAGGCCTCCTGGTGGTAGTCTGGCCAACATTTTGTGGAGATGAGAGGCAGCAGGAAAAATACAAGATCTGGATAAGCTGCTTTTTCTATGGAGAGAAGCTGAGATGTAACTTTTCTTTATTTTGCCTTGTGCCCGAATGGCTCTCGAAGTCCGTCGATCTGAACTGCTGGTATATAGAGCCGAACCGAGCCAGCTCGTTATTATAATGAGCCCGACCGAGCCGAGCCGAGCTAGCTCGATATCCAGCTTTAGATCTGATGATTTCTTTGACCCAAAGCTTGTAGTTTGGGCCCACTGATGACTTGATTCTAATTAAATTCTCTTTACGTCCCCGCTCACCGTACCCATGGACATTCATCATAGCACCAGCTCGACTGATACCGTTGTTGCCCTTCGTGTGCAAGACACCATCGGCTGCCTCTCACATAATTTTGGGTGGATTTAGTCACCATGAATTTGGTAAGGGGGTTTCTGAGAAGATCAGTGAGAAGGGGAGGGCACAAAAAGAAACGGCCTCCAATGACCCATGCACCACAACTTGTTCTATCATTCTCAACCATGCACCACAGCTTGCTGTACTCTTGACTTTACTGAACCTTTAATTTCACTTTGATTCAGTCATATCAACTAGTCCACATTTGGAATCAAGAAACTCTCTGACAGAAAAGAGTCAAGGCCACGCATGTTGTGGGTGTCAAATTCATTGTTCAATAATAGTATATTAAAGATGCCCACCTCTTATGATCAGACGTGACGTTATTTTCATGCACTCATGGTTAGGATGTACTACTTCCTTAATAGTCACGTTATAAGTTGGCGGCAATGTCCCTTGTAAAGTGTCAATTAGTTCATTTGGGGCATCTACAAGGAACTAGAATTAATAAATACAGCCCATGTGCTGTCTTTCTATAGGGCAGTATGCATGTGGCTAGAATAGGGGCAATCAAGGTCCAAAACCTTCTGCTTGTATATGTAGACACATAATTGTAGCTGTGTTCCTACAATCTGATGCATTACATTTACGTAAAGAAGTTGTCTTCCCTCTGAACATAAGATCCAGCCATGCAGAATTAGAGCTGTCTACGAGAAGATCCAGCCATGCACCTCTCTATATGAAGGAAATTAGACTTGTCTGGCATTGGCGTGGTTTTCTGAGAAAAGTCCTATAGAGAATTAGAGATGAGATGCAACAGGAAAAATCCAGTCACAGTTGAAAGATGCGATGGAGGAAACCTGAGATGGAACATCAGCTTTTCTATCAGCAGGAGTGACTCTACAAGGTGGTCAACGACACGATGAAAAAGAAAATGCAGCCATGTTAGCAAGTAGCAGCTGCTCGTAGTTGTGCCATTTGACCCTTCACTAACTGGGACGGGCTAACTGGCTATCTGGTGTGGTAGCACAGTGCCACGTTTAGCAACCCGTTGAGATTGCCCATCTGCTCGTGGTTGACAATGAGTGTGTATAGATTGTTGTGGCAACCCGGAGAAGTTAGTTGGCCTGAGCTCGGCCGAGAATTACCCCTGGCCACCAAATTCTAGATGCATACCTGGATAAGAGTCATGTTCATCTTATACCAATTACATAGCTTGCGCTGGTTTGCGTTCTGATGGAGAGATATACTACAGACACAAAGAAAATAAAGGTAGCTGTGATATTACAAAAGTTATTAATTGGTTTAGTGGACTCTATATATCTCCATGACTGTTTCTTTGTTATGTTAAATGATGGCTACATGTTTAATCATATGATCATGAACAATACATGATACCCATGTTCTTTTGTGTCGTCGTATAGTGAATGAAGTAGATAGAAAAGAAACAGCATAGCACAAGGATGGCTACATGTGTACTCCGAGCATGTCAGCTAGACGGTGAAAACGCAAATGCAGCTATGTAGGCTGGTACAAGGCACTCATAGTCAACCTTAAGGATTCCTAGTGTGCAGTCCAGGACCTTCCTCTCTACTCGCATGCATGTTCACCACTTGATTGGCTATTTGGTTTGATCTCAGTGTGAGAGTGGTAAAATATGGCACATGGCATACTTTTCAAGTATCACATGTTCTATTATTGTCGGGAATCTGGATAGCACTTGATGAGCAAGGAGAGTAACAGAGAAGGACTCATGTTTTTTTAAATAATATATGGAGTTAACATTCCGGCCTTTGCGGTAACGCACATAGCCTAAAGCCTCTGCGTGACCACACATAGCCAAACTTATTACAAAAATTAAGAATAAAAAACTTTAATACATGAATATATATGTACTAGATCTACTACATCCAAAAAAGAATTGAGTTTACTAGTCAAGATAGTGCTAAAGATATCGATGTCACTTCATGACGGTCTTTCAATCAGCCACCACGTCTTGAACAACATGCACCAAAATTAACTTGAAAGAAAACTCATTGGATGTAGACAGCCCCCACTGCAGCTGGCAAATCGCCCCACGCTTGAAATCGTGTGCCCTCACTATTGCCCCTCCACCTTGATGTATCGGTGGCATTCGGGATAGCCACCATCGATCTTTTGTGCGGGAGGAAGACCCCGAACTGTTTTCGATCTGCTGTCTCGTGGCGCTGCCGGGTCACCGAAGTGCATCGTGATGCCAAATATTGTCGCCAATGGAAAAACATTTGTCCCCAGCGAAAGAGAGGCCGTTCCTCATTGTTAGAATGCGTGAGGAATGGGCCGAATGGCTTCCATCGTCATGGCGGCGAAGACAGCAACCCCATCCACTCCTCCTCAATCTCCTTGGGCTCTCCCCGCTTGCCGGCTATGCGCGAGTGGCGTGAGGTGCTGCAGCAAGGGCATGCCATGCAATGCAAGAACACCTCCGCAACACCTTTAGGAAGGGACATGACGTCCATAGGCATCATCGTTGCAAGCTTTCGCCCGATGATATTGCACGCTATGGCAGCACCATCTCCAGCAGCCAAGGGAGGCAACGACATGCAGGCACCCCCCGGATCTGGTATCCCACACTCAGTCACCGGACGTCGTTCATGGGCCGCGCGGACACCGGGGAGCTCCACCATGCCGCCCCGGGACCCAAGTGGTCACCACCAGGGTAAAGGGTGCTGCCTCCTCCGTAGATCCGGAGGAGTAGCGCATCGGCGTGGACCGGGAGTTGGCACCACACGTACAATGGGGCCTCATGCCAACCATCTCCATGGACACTGTCATCTTTAGAATGGAGGACGCGCACTGCCGCTCCATCCATGGGAAAGCCGGATTTGGAGAGGGCGGGGTGGGCATTGGCGGCGGACGTCTTGAGCTCGAGGCGGAGGCCAGGTGAGGCAGCGATTTGGAATTTCTCGCTAGCCAGATCGATGCTCAAGACATCGGGATTCATGATGGGCATGGGAGGGACAGTGAGTTCCACTACTACATAACTGATTTTACACGCTGCGTTTGAAATCATTTTCCGTGGCGTTTTTTAGAAAAACATCACAATAAATGTCTCTATTAACAGTGGCGGTTATTTTATTAACCGTGGTGGTTTTAATAACCGCCACAGTAAATCAATTAACTATGGCGGTTTTTACAAAAAAACCGCCATGGTTAATGTGGCCCAGACGTCCAGCCCATATTACAATGAGCGGCCCATACCAGCACAATAAAGACCCCATAGTATAAAAGTCGAGAAAGTGGGGAACCCTAATTCATTTTCACTCCCTTCCCCACCACAGCGAGATCTCTCGCCTCCCCTCCCTCTCTCCACCCGACTCTTCTGTCCCCTCTTCAAGCCGGCACTTTGCCCATCCCCTCCCTCTTCCGGCCGGCACCGCCCTCCCCTCCCTCTTCCGGCCCGGCGCCTCCCTCCCCTCCTTCTTCCGGCGCTCGCCGGCGGCGACCAAGGAGGAGGCCAGCGTGCGAGGCGGCCAACCAGCGACGGCATCGAGGGAGGCGGCGGTGACCTCGGCCCACGCGGCGGCGGAGGACCGGCGACGGCGACCGAGGAGGCGGCGGCTTCCTCGAGCTCCGATGGCGGCGGATCCATGGCGGCGCGACCACCAAGGAGGGCGCGGCGGCGGATTGGGCCAGATCCGGCGGCGTCCGCGGTCGCCGCCGCTGGTTCGCCCAGCAAATTTAAGCCGACCTGTGGCGAAGCTCGACCCGTGGCGAAACCCTAGCGGGCCGGCATCCTAGATCAAGGCTCGTTAGGGTTTCAGATCGGGTTTTTCTTTTTTTTTCTTATTTTTTTATTTATTTACCGTGGCGGTTTTTGGGGTCCCAAAAACCGCCACGACATCTCCTATTTTCGGTGACCTTAGCTGCGTGGCGGATTCGAAACCGCCACGGAAAATAAAAAAAGACCTCCACGAAGTTTGTTTGAGTAGTAGTGTTCATCGGGCGCCGCACCGGCGACCTCCACGGCCAAGGCTGCGCGGCCAACAACTGGAGACCATGCATCCAGCCTCTAGGCCGCCGGATCCGTTGAGAGGTAGAGCAGGGCCGCCGGCCAATGAGTGTATCGGCGCCGGCGTTCGGGATCGGCGCGTCGCGAGCACTCGGCGAGGAAGGCCCGGTCGTCGCCCTCATGGCCATCCGCCAGGTTGTGCCGGGCGTTGGGCTCCCGCGATGGGCGGAGAGGCGAGGGATGGGGCGGCTGCAAGTAGCGGCGCCAGTGGATCAGTTATTTAACTTACGGTCGCCACGGGTGGACTGATGTGTTTTCTATCATTTGCTGGAGCATTCCAAAGGATTTGTCACTCTTTATTTTATTGAAATCTTAATTACACTTTTGAATCAAGGGTATCCATGGTAATCTAATAACTTCATAGCTGACAGAAAAAGTGTCAAGACCAGGCTCTGCTGCCGGTAACAAATTCATTGTTCAATAATAGAGGAAGATTCTGATGTCTGAGATACTAACACTCACATTTTATGTAGTAGACTCCAATGTCCTCGACTTATGAAGGCCAAATAATTCGTTTGTTGAAATGTGGAACAAAAAAGTATAAATAAAGCTCATGTGCTGTCTTATAATACTAAGGTGCAGTATGTTGGTTGGTTGGTTGGAGCAAGGCAATTAGGGACCAAACACTTGCGCGCACACGCGCACGTGCACACACACACAAAATCATCATCAACATCGATACAGTGCTGTTCTAGAGTCTGTTCCTACATCTGATGCATTACATCTGTGTGCTGTTGTTGTCTCCCACTGAATATATATGCAGAGTGTTCTAGTGCTACTCTTCTCAATACCAAAGAAACTAGACTTGTCCTGGCATTGGGGAGGTTTTATGAACAATGTCCTATGCAGAATTAGAGATGAGAGGCAACAGGGAAAATCCAGCAACTGTTGAGGATGCGCATTCGATGGAGGAAACATGAGATGCAACATGTCCCATGCTCTGAGCTGGAGGGACACTACAAAGTTGTCTACTGTATGATGAAAAAGAACATGCAGACATTTACAGCAGTTACCAGCCGTTCGTGGTTTGAGTGCAAAGAAGATTCTTGAATCTAGTCACGTGGGGTCAGATTGAACGCCAAGTGTCTTTGTTGTCCACCTGGGTTGAATTACAGATCCTTCTGACACAAAGGTTATCTGTGATCATACAAAAGTTAATTCATTTAGTGGACTCTTTCTTAGTTGTGTTACAATGACCACAACTCTTTCTTAGTTCTATACAATGACCACAACTCTTTCTTAGTTGTATACAGGATATATGACGATGAATTATAGATGATTCTCATGTTGCTTTGTGTGGTTCTGCAGAGCAGAGGGAATGAAGTAGATAGAAAAGAAACAGAGTACCACAAGGATTGCTTAAAATTACAGTAAAAAAAATACTTCACTGCTCCACCACAAAAAATTAACCAACCGAAAGCATTTCGTCAGCTGCGTCAGCGAACATTCTAGAGCCTGCCTTTCGTTTAATAATCAATGGATGGTTTTGCACCTAAGCTAAGACTCAGTAGGGCGTTTGTGTCATCTTTCGTTGGAGGCCTGGACAAACATGGCCAGCTAATATCGAAAGAGTATGTAGGCCAGCCTTCCGTCCTGAAACGAATTCATTGATTGTTCGACAGGAGCAGAAGATTCCCACATCTGAGATGTGAGGCTATTGTCATGCCACGCATATGGTTGATATTGACACTCACGTTTTAAGTACTGGGTTCAAATATCCTATGAAGGTCAAATAATTGGTCTATTGCGATGTGAAAGATGTGAAACAAACTATCATAAATAGAGCTCATGCAGACATGTGCAGTCTTACTAAGGTGTGGTAAGTTTGTTGGCTGGAACAAGGGAAATTAAGGACCAAAAACTTGCAGATACATATATACACACATATCCTCGCAGCAGTGCTGTTCTAGATCTCTGTTCCTATGTCTGGTGCATTACATCTACGTTCTGTTGTTGTCTAACACTGAATATATAAGGAGTCTTCTTGTCAATATTCCTCTCTATATGAAGGAAACTTGCCCTGGCAATGGTGTGGTTTTCCGAACAATGTTCTGTAGAGTACTAGAGATGAGAGACGACAGGAAGGATTTAGCCACAGTTCAATATGTGCCTCCAATGGAGGAAACCGGAGATGGAACTCCTTTTTACCTTCACCTGGAGTACTAGTCAACGACACAATGAAAAATAAAATGCATACATGTGTCGACACTAAAAAGTGTCTCCCCTCAAGGAATATGGGCAACACCAACAAGTTTTTGGCATCAAGGAAGTCCTGGAAATCAATTGGCGCAACAAATGGTGAAAGAAACAAGCAAAAGAAGGACATGTGCTTGCCCTGGCCGGGTCGGCTCACCAGCCCCAGTCTACTAAGCCATCTGCCCCTTTTATTGACAGAGCTACAGTGCTCAGGCCCGCAAAAACCATCTTAGCCAACATGGGAGTCCGCTAACCTGTCTTTCCTGCTGTTTCCGAATCAATTTTGGAGCTATTTTGGACGTGGGAAACTTGGAGAATGTGTTTTTGACTTTTTTTCTACTCGGATAAGACCATCCCCTCTATATATATGAGAGGATCACTGCCGATTGTATAGTGTATCAGCCAACTGGCGGTAACAATTTGCATCTTCCATTGGTTGCAGTATGCATACAACAGCAGTTCAAACCAAAGAAAAATTGAAGAACAAAAAAATCTGGCGCTTTGTTGTGCATAAGTATTAGAAATGGCTGATTATCCAGTGCTTTGACACAACCAAAATAATTTGATTCTCTTTATAGCAAATATCTTTTAGTTTGTTGGATGTGCGATAGGAACTTCATATCAGAAAACTGCCTGCATAAGATTGAAAAGCAGCAAGGCAAATCCACACTAGTAGAGAAACGACTTCGGGTTTGCATATTATATTTACTCTTGGTTGGGTTAAAGTCCTGGACTAAAGGGATCATTTTTGCCGGCATGGGAACCGAATACCCTTTTGTTCTAGTTCATAATATGAACCGAGACTAGCTAAAAGCCATTGTTTAGTCTCGGTTAGTGTTATCAATTTGGACTAAAGGTCCTCCAACCTTGAAGATGGGTTTTAGCCCCGGTTGCGTAGTCCCGGTTTCCAAAACCAGGAGTAAAGGGAGATGGCATCTGGGACTAGAATCACCTTCTCTACTAGTGCCATTACCTTCTCTACTTCTGACAGAAAATGAGTCAAGGCCAGACTTGCTGCCTGTAACCAATTCATTGTTCAATAATAGCGAAAGATTCCCATGTCTGAGATGTGAGGCTATTGTGATGCCGTGCATATAGTTGACATATTAACACTCGCACTTCACTATTTTTTGTGCATACCAACGTCCTTTACTAATGAAGGTAAAAAAATTCGTCTATTGACATGTGAAACAAACTAGCATAAATAGAGCTCATGTGCTGTCTTTCTAAGGTGCAGTATGTTGGTTGGCTGGAACAAGGGCCATTATGGAACAGAAACTTGAACATATATGTACACACACACATATCATCACAGCAGTGTTCTTCTAGAGCTCTGTTCCTATGTCTGATGATTTACATGTACGTGCTGTTGTCTTCTAGTGAATATATAAGGAGTCTTCTAGTAAATATGCGCCTCTCTATATGAAGGAAACTAGACTTGTCCTGGCATTGGTGTGGTTTTCTGAGCAACGTCCCATAGAGAATTAGAGATGAGAGGCAACAGGAAAAATCCATTCACTGTTCAGCGATGCGATGGAGGAAACCTGAGATGGAACATCTGCTTGTCTATTAGGTGGAGTGACTCTACAAGGTGGTCAACGACACGATGAAAAATGAAAATGCAGCCATGTTACCAGGTAGCAGCCGCTCGTGGTTGTGACATTTGACCCTAGCTTCACTACAAAGAAGATCCTCCAACTCTAGTGTCACGGGGTCGCTGACGTTGCCCATCTGCTCGTGGCTGAGGATGAGTGTGTATGGATTGTTGTGATAACCCCAAGAAGTTAGTCGGCCTGAGCTCGGCCGGGAACTACCCATGGCCACCAAATTCTAGATGCATACCTGGATAAGAGTCATGTTCATCCTAAACCAATTACGTAACTTGCGCTGGTTTGCTTTGTGATGGAGAGAAACTTCTGACAAAAATATAATAAAGGTATCTGTAATATTACAAAAGTTAATTCATTTAGTGGACTCTCTATATATATATCTCCATGACTGTTTCTTTGTAACGTTAATGATGGCTACATGTGTAATCATATAATGATGAACTATACATGATTCCCATGTTCTTTTGTGTGGTCCTATAGTGAATGAAGAAGATAGAAAAGAAACAGCATATCACAAGGATGGCTACAGCATGTCAGCTGGACGGTGAAAATGCAAATGCAGCTATATAGGTTGGTACAAGGCACTCATAGTCGACCCTGATGATTCCTGTTGTGCACGCCAGGGTCTTCCGCTCTGGTAGCATGCATGTTCACCCATTTATTTATTTTTAGATAAGGGAACAATGTTCCAGCATCTACCATTCGAAAAATGGTACACAACCGACTAACACTTTACAAAGGATGCCAATAGGCAACTACAATGCCAAAAGGCAAACACACCCAACTGGAAATAAAAACAGAGTTCAACTCAACTAGTGAAGTTGAAACAAAAAGGAGAACTCCAAATACCAATGCGGCTTGTGAAATTCCAACCGAACTTCTTAAAAACTAGCATGATCAAAGTCTCCCATCTTCTACATGTTCAGCAATTTATTGTCTATTTGGTTCGATCTGAGGAGTGAGAAAACATGGCACATGGCATAATTTCCAATTAACTCTCAGGAGTGAGTGGGACTCACGTGTTTTCTATCATCTTAAAAACTAGAAGGATTTGTCACTCTTTATTTTATCGAAATCTTAATGAAATTTTTTTATTCAAATGTATTCATTGTAATCTAAAAACATCATAGCTGACTCGTGTCAAGACCAGGTTCTGCTGCAGGTAACACATTGTTCAATAGTAGCGAAAGATTCCAATGTCTGAGATGTGATGCTATTGCCATGCCATGACATGCATATAGTTGATATTCACAGTCACATTTTAAGTACTAGTCTCCAATGTCCTGTACTTATGAAGGTCAAATAATTTATTTGCTGAGAAACAAACTAGCATAAATAGAGCTCATGTGCTGTCTTAGTATGGTGCAGTACATTGGTTGGCTGGAATTAATAAGTGCAATCAAAATGACCAAAATCTTGCACATATATACACATAAACATCGTCACAGCGTTGCTGTTCTAGAGCTCTGCAACTACATCTGATGCATTACATCTATATTCTGTTGTTGTCTTCCACTGAACATCTATAAAGAGTCTGTAACACCCTAGGTGTTAAGCATCTTGAAAGCATGATCATTTGCATAGCATCATCGTCATTTCATGCATAATCATGTGCTAGTGACATTCACTTTGAATTTCTCTCATTTCATGCTTGCTTGACCTAGCTACTATATAATCTTAGCTATAATGATGTTTTGGACCTAGATTGTGCCTAGATATTTTTGACATAATTTAGGACCATGTTTGAGCTTGAGTTTCAATTTAGAAATTTTATTTTAAATCTGCCCTAGAGGTCAAACCTCTTTGAGTCATTTTGAAATTCCTTTCAAAAGTGCTTGATAGAAGTGTTTCTAGCAAAAAGTTTCTATAGATGAAATGTAGTACTTTTTATGTAGAGCAAATGATCTTTTATGAGTTTCTTGTAAAAGGTTTGGAAATGGTTCAAATAGTGCCCAACAGTTTGGGTCAAATTTGAGTTAAATTCAAACTCTGTTTTGAATGGTTTGATTTGACCTTGCTGTTTTTAATTTTTATCTCCAAATATAGGCCGAATTAGAAAAGGTTCATATTGAGTGTTTTGTAGCTTATGAAATTATCTACAAAGTTGATGTTTTGACTTTTTCCAAATTCTGCACTAATATCGATGCACGGGCCAAAAACCGTCGCTGTGTCAGAAAACAGAGTAGGGGGGGACTGTCGGCTCGTCGCCCGGCCGACACCGCTGCGTCGACGTGGCCGCACGCGTGAACGCCGACGCACGGCCCGAATGGGGCGGTACCGGTCGTGCGCCGCATAAATAGGGACGTCCGCGCGCCTAACCCTAGCTTCACTCCACCACCGCCGCTAGCTCGGCGTGGAGAAAGCGCCGCCGCGGCGCCATCGCCCGTCGATCGAGCTCCGCCGCCGCCGCGTTCCGCCCGTCGTCACCGCACCAATCCACCCCAAATTAGATCCCTAAGCGCCGCAATGAGCTGCCCTATCTAAAGCAATCGTCGAGAGGAGGTAAAGGTCGAGGTACGGACCTCATTTCCCCGTCCCGACCGCTCGCCGACGAGTCCGCCATGGCGCCCGCCGAGGCAAGCTCACGTTCGAGCTCATAGGTCGCTTTAGATCCTTTTTTTTCGTGTTTCAGAGTCGCCTAGAGGTACTTGAGCTCTTGAGCTAGATGGATGAGTAGATCGAGCCGTCGTTTCGCCGGGACGCGTCGTCGCCGACGCGCTGCCCGTGACTGCCGCCGCACTCGCGTCCGTTTCTTCGCCGTTCTTTGCTCCGTTGAGGCTCTAGCTTGCTTGCATGTCACCTATGTGGCTTAAGGAGTCAAGAACGGGCATTAGTTTGCTGGCTTCCGCCGGGAAACGGCCGGACCGCCCGCCGGACCGCGCCGCCGTCCGCGCCGCCGCGCGCCCGCCTTCGGTCGGCGCTAGAGTCGATTTCTTTTGGGGAAAATAGTATGGATCGATAGCGCTCGTTGAGGGGAAGCCGTAAGTGTCCTTGGTTCGCCGGGGAAACCCGCCGTCGGCGGAGATCCGTCACACCCGCCGCTGCGCTCTGCCCCGTGTCGCTGACACGCGGGCCCCGAGTCCTTTTTCCTTTTCTTTTTCTTTTCTGTTTTTCCAGAATTGAATGAAAAGCTTGGAAAATTCATAACTTGGTCATTTTGAGTCCTTTTTGAGTGAAACAAATTTTGCCATGCTTGTTAGGTGATAGGCTACAGTATAAAATTATGAAACCCTATTTTCTGATAACTTTTATATAGAGTTTTATTTATGGCTAGAAATGCATGGAAATTGAGGAAAATCATATCTTTTAATTGGTGCAAGATAAAAATATGCTTCCTATGTGAAAAGTGTTTGTTTTTGTGAGTAGAGTCCAGGAAAAATATCATGCATAGTATGTTCTGTAGAAGAAATGTGATTTTCTAATTATGTGCTATTTGCCATGTGATCTTTAGAAATCCATAGTAAAATAAATGTTAGGGTTTTGGATGTGAGACTTGGTGTGTTTGTGTTTGATAGGTTTTAGAAGCTATTCATACTCAGAAATCTGTTGTCGACACTTTTCATAGTACAAAGTATTTTCATGCCTAGTTTTATCACTAGCTGGTCATTTTTGTGTAGGGCTGTATATGCATGATCTTGCAATGAAATTTTCATGGTAGCTGTTATATTCTAGTACTATGCTCTGGTAATTTTTGTAGAATTTTCTGAAGTAGTTATGTATTTATCATATTTATGATGCATGGAAAATAGGCTAGAAATGTATATTTATATGAAGATGATGTGTATTAGTATTTTTATTATGTGTTCCTAGCATGCATAGGATCTGTTAGTGAGCTTGGTTTGGTCAGCTTAGCAGTTTTGACATTTTCTTGTTCCTAGCATTTTATATATTTATGGTGTGCATGTGAAGTGTTTAGTAGGGCACATCATTTTATGTGCTTTAATTTATCCTTTGGCTTGTCCAGTAGATTTATTTGGTGGATAATTACTTGGTTTACCTGCTGGTTAAGTTTGAGATAGTTTGCATGAGTGGTTTGTGAGATATGGAGGTTGTATGTGATGTTTGAGTTGAAAACAGAGCCTCTGTTTTCTCTAATTTCGAGGCTGTTAGGTTCAGATTCAGTTCTGGGTGATGTGGAATGTTTTGTAGGAAATTTTGTTAGCTTTCCATAGAGTCCTAGTTCACTGAATTTGGAGTTGTAAAACTCCCTGTGTGACTGTTTTAGTGACAGCATGTCTAGCTGCCATTTTCTGTTGATTAGTAAGTAAGGGTGTTTGATTGATGTAGGTTATTAGGGTTTCTTGTGTAGAATTAATTGTGTTTCTACGGAAGAGATATCCACTTACTAATAGCTTGCATCATGAAGCATCCATCCATCATATACATATTACTTTATGCAAGATGATATTTATGTAATCGTAATCATATCTTTTATCCATCATATGCATCATCACAGGATCGGGGGAAGGGTTCGAGGAGCTGATCGAGGAGCAAACGGGAGAGCTTCACCATCTGGGAGTGCAGTCCGGAGGAGCCATCGGAGGAGAAGAGTCGACAGATGACCTGCCTGAGTGCCCCAGAGCACGTTCCAGCGACTTTCCTGCGAGGCAAGCCCCGAAGTATTCTGCCCTTTCCTAAATTCTTCCAAATAATTTGACTTGAGTCTTTTCTATGTTTCATGCATTAAGTTTAGGAAAATGGTTGAAACCGTTGATGCATTATGATCCTTGCTGAAAGTTGCCCTATCCTATGTAGATGTCTAGGTTAATGCTCAGTATCATGATTGCAGTAGACAGTGATTCCGGTCACTTGAGGAAAGTGTTGTGAACAATCACATGGGTGATTGTCAAGCTGCTGCTGAGAACCTGATAAGTAAAACATGCTCAGATTGGGTGGATATTGTGGTCTTTCCACCTGATCAATTCAGGACTTACTCTTTGTCAGAATGTGGTCGGAAGTTGAACGTACCTGGCATTTAGTAGGCTCCGCCGGGTCGTGAGCCACGAAGCTCGTGGGAATGTTAGGGGCCGGCTTTGTCCGCTTTATCGCTCCTCCTTGGCGATGGTTGGTGTGGTTATTCGGGCACAAGAAGATGCGCACGAGGGGTCGTACTCGTTGCTTCGCTCACTGGGTGGCCCGATAAGGAGGGGGTAGCCGGCAAGACCGAGACTTTACGTCCCGTAACATCCTGGGAGTGATCGGGTCTGCCTTTGCAAAGTAGACCTGGTTTGTGTCAGGGTATTCGCCAGCTGGTTTGCAAATCGATTCGAATCGCCATCTCTCCTGGTTAGTGAGAACCCGGGGTGCGTCCACGGCAATGTAGTCTTAATTACTACAATATATGTTATTTATCATGTTGCAGCTGATATAATTCTGATCAAGTTACTTATGCTGTTATTTATCCTATCTTGAGCAATGATTAATCTTGACTATACAGGATCTATGGTTATGTAATTAATTAAGTAACCCTTTTAACTTGGAAAATATACAAGTAGCATGCATAGGCGCACTAAACAACTTTATTTGTGAAATTATATGTGAGTCTGCTAAACCCCAGATAAAGCCTAGCATGATCCTTGGAGTCTTTTATTTTATTTTGGACGGATAAGTCTAGCTGAGTATTTTGTACTCAGGATTTTATTCCCGTTGTTGCAGGTGAGCATGTGTACCATGGTTATTGTAAGACTTGTCTGTTTTCGTTGATGACGAGGAAGGCTAGGGCAAGGCAATTCTATATCCCCTGTCTCATTTCGCTGGGGAGGAAGACTATCTCGCTAGCACTACTTTATATTTGTTTTTCGCTAAAAGACTATTTGGTTTTCGAAACTACTGCTTCCGCATTTGAACCTGAGTTTATAATAAATTATACTTCGCACTTGGTTTATAATAAAACTTCGATGTTTAATATATCGAACTTGGTTTGAAATACCTGCGGATTTTACTACCGAGCTCAACGATCCTGTTGTGTTTGTTGATGAGTTTGAAATCACTCTGAGATTTCCGGAATACCGGGTTTATATGTACTCAAGTGTAGACTGTGATCGCTTCGGTGATTGCGAATTATACTTGATTTCTTATAAATTGGTCGGCTCGTCACGTAGTCTTCTAGTAAATATTCCTCTTAATATGAAGGAAACTCGAGTTGACCCCTGCAGCGGCGTGGTGTTTTGAACAATGTCATTGAGAATTAGAGCATGCCAATAGAGAACTAGAGATGAGAGGCAACAGGAAAGATCCAGCCACGGTTCAAGAACCACCTTCAATACAGGAAAACTGAGATGGGACATATCTTCTCCCAGGTGCTAGAGCCCTTGGACCCTTCAGTGCAAACCAGATCCCTCAACTATAGTTGCACGGGTCAGATTGACTGAATAACTGGTGTGGTAGCACTAGCATACGGTCCACGTCCTCGTGGCTAAGAATGAGTGTGTATGGATTTTTTTGACAGCCCACAATACTTACTCTGCCTGAGCTTGGTTCAGAGCTACCATGGCCACCAAATTCTGGATGCATATGCCTCAGTAAGGATCAAAGTCATAGTTGCTGCCAGATACTTCCTAGCATCCTGGGCTTTCATCTCAGACCAAGAACGTCTACAAATGCTAGCTTCCTTTGTCAACTACTCCCTCCGTTTCAAAATAATTCATCATGTTGACTTTAAGATGTCATGTTTAACCGCCGTCTTATTCATATTTTTATATAAACATCATCCATTTTGATGTGACTTATTTTATTATTAGAGACACTTTAATAATGATTTATTTATTTCCTAAATTGTATAAATCATTTGAATAAGACGAACGGTCAAACATGATGTCTTAAAGTCAACATGATGAGTTATTTTGAGACGGAGGGAGTAGATCGGTAGTTCTGACCCAAAGATGATAATGTTATTTTCAATGTTACAAAAGTCAATTCATTTGGTGGACTGCATCCAAGATTGTCTATTAATTGCGTTACATGATGGCTACATGTGTCTACATGATAAATGACGATGAACGATTCCCATTTTCCTTTTGTGTTGTCGTTCTACAGGAAAGACCAAACAAACTATAGAAAAGAACTAAATAGGTACTTCACTGCTCCGCAACAGAAAACTAACCAACTAAAAGCATCTCGTAATTGTCAGCTGCATCTAAGGACTTTCTAGAGCTTGAATTTGGTTTAATAATCAAGTGATGATTTTGTTGCTAAACTAAGATTAAGTTGTGAGTTGCTGGCATGTTTCGTTAGAGACCCGGACACCATGGGTACCTCAAAGTGACAAATGGAGCTGAATTTTTTGCAATTGACACTTTTTTTAACAAATAAAATTCATATTTACCCCGTGGGCATCAAAAACCCGATTTGGACCTTTTTTTTCAGCGCCTTGACCTATGGTGCTGAGGTTACACGCCTCAGCACCATAGGTCATGATGTCGAGGCTAGGGAATACGTGGCTAGTGACATGGCAGTAACATGGCTAGAGGTCGCACCATGCTTCATTAGATATGGCGTCATAACGTGGTTGGGACGTCTTACCTCAGCGCTGTAAGTCATGGTTCCAAGAAATGGGTCGAAATTCGGGTTTTTGATGCATGGGGGTTAAACATGATTTTTGTTGTCAAAAAATGGCTAAATTGCAAAAAAAAAAAAAAGCCAACTAGAACTCGTAGTTGTTTTTTGCATGGCTAGAGAAAGGTCTGGTTCAAAAACTATGTCTCAGAATGCTAATGGTAACAACATGACAATATAAATATAATGTTTGCCCCAATTGCACAACATGACAATAATAGAACACATCATTGCAACACTGCTATAATTTTCAGGTGAACTACATCTGGGTTGTGTCCTTGTCTATCGAAATGTTGGTATAGGCTGGAACCTGTTCTCTCCTATCTAAAAAAAAAAAAAAAATCCTATCGAAATCAGGCAGCAGAAAAAGCCAGACACTGGAGCTCTCCAACCAGGCTTTTATGTGCTCTAATTGATATGCTATCTAGTTCATACGCACAGCCATTGTGGCCAACTGAAATAATAATAGTGACAGCACTAGAAATAAACCGGCTCAAAATAAAAATGAAGATGGACAGTTATATGACTGTGTTCTTATTTGCTTACTCATGACAGAAGAAACACTAAACCACCTCTTTTTTCACTACCCACTCACAGCAGCCTCCTGGAACATCGTCATTGACTTTCCGATGCACGCGTCAAGCAATAGCTTCATTTCTCTGAAGCTTCTCAAACAACAGGTACAAGGAAATTCATGGAAATATTCATCCTTCTGTGCTGGAGTATCTGGATGGAAAGAAATGACCTCATCTTCAGAGGCATACAACCAAGAGTGTGGCTAAATGCAAAGCTAAATTTCACTTCCAAATTGGTCCTGATGTTGCACAACTTGCTGCAATATGCTCAGTTGGCTCCTCTAACTTCTTGTGATCTTACAAAAATAGCTTAGGTGGGCATAAAAACTTAACAGCTTTTGAGATCTTGTTGACTAGAAGTTGTTCTCATTCCCACATTGTAAAATTTGGACTCCCAAACATATATAACAAGCCATATGCTCAGATGTATGATACTATAGTCCAATGGAATCAATGAAAAATTGCAACAAACTATATTCTTTTCCCTTGCTATATGCTAGCAAATAGTTTTAATTTTAAAAGTTGAGGGAGGCAACAACAGGAGGACAGAGAGCTGTAATAGTTTGAGCGAAGCAATGGAGTTGTTTGTTGCAGTCCAGATGAATTAGGTAGTACTCTGTAAATATTTGAGTTAGGGTGCAGTGGCCTGCAGTAATAAGAGAGCACACACCTCATTGAGGACCAACACAAGTTGTATATAGTTGTTTGTTGTACTCTTGACTTTACTGAACTTTTAATTTCACTTTGGTTCAGTCATATCAACTAGTAAACATTTGGAATCAAGAAACTCTCTGACAGAAAAGAGTCAAGGCCACGCATGTTGTGGGTGTCAAATTCATTGTTCAATAATGATGGCCAAGGATCTTTAATCAACGATGTATGTGGATTGGTGAAACAAGAACTCGATCAAATCAATCAAGAACACGCTAGAAAATTTGGAACCGCCCGGAGGTCGCCCGGGATACAGTGCCCTTTTTCACTTTGGATTGTTCAAGATACAAAGTGCCTCACCGGCAACCGACTCGATAACACGACGCAATGAACTCCCAGCTACTTATACTCGTAGCTTACAACACCAATTATCTAGAAAACAACTGCTAAAATTATGATACAAAACACTGAAAAACACAGGGTGCAGGAACCGCTGCATCGTGGGCGCGTCAACCTGTCACGCCCCGGCATCTCTGAAGTCAAACTGAATTCTCCCGCCTCCGCTGACCTCACTGCAATGCCACGTCCTCGATTGCATCTCCAGTGTCAGGATTACACCAACAAACAATAGTATATTATAGATGCCCACCTCTCATGATCAGATGTGATGTTATTTTCATGCACTCATGGTTAGGATGTAGTTCCTCAATAGTCACATTATAAGTTGGCAGCAATGTCCGTTGTAAAGTGTCAATTAGTTCATTTGTTGGCATCTACAAGGAACCAGAATTAATAAATAGGCCCATGTGCTGTCTTTCTGTAGTGCAGTATGCATGTGGCTAGAACAGGGGCAATCAAGGTCCAAAACCTTCAGCATGTATATATAGACACATAATTGAAGTTGTGTTCCTACAATCTGATGCACTGCATTTACGTGAAGAAGTTGTCTTTCCTCTGAACATAAGAACCAGCCATGCAGAATTAGAGCTGTCTACGAGAAGATCCAGCTATGCACCTCACTATATGAAGGAAACTAGACTTGTCTGGCATTGGCGTGGTTTTCTGGAAAAAGTCCTATAGAGAATTAGAGATGAGATGCAACAGGAAAAATCCAGTCAGAGTTGAAAGATGCGATGGAGGAAACCTGAGATGGAACATCAGCTTTTCTATTAGGTGGAGTGACTCTACAAGGTGGTCAACGACACGATGAAAAAGAAAATGCATCCTCGTGGTTATGCCATTTGACCCTTCACTGACTGGGACGTAGCACAGTGCCACGCTTAGCAACTCGTTGAGGTTGCCCATCTGCTCGTGGTGGACAATGAGTGTGTATGGATTGTTGTGGCAACCCGGAGAATTTTGTTGGCCTGAGCTCGGCCGAGAATTGCCCCTGGCCACCAAATCTAGATGCATACCAGGATAATAGTCATGTTCATCTTATACCAATTACATAGCTTGCGCTGGTTTGCCTTGTGATGGAGAGATATACTACCGACACAAAAAGAAAATAAAGGTATCTGTGATATTACAAAAGTTAATTGGTTTAGTGGACTCTATATATCTCCATGACTGTTTCTTTGTTATGTTAAATGATGGCTACATGTGTAATCATATGATCATGAACAATACATGATTCCCATGTTCTTTTTTGTGGTCCTATAGTGAATGAAGTAGACAGAAAAGAAACAGCATAGCACAAGGATGGCTACATGTGTACTCCGAGCATGTCAGCTAGACGGTGAAAACACAAATGCAGCTATGTAGGCTGGTACAAGGCACTCATAGTCGACCTTAAGGATTCCTAGTGTGCAGTCCAGGATCTTCCTCTCTACTCGCATGCATATTCACCACTTGATTGGCTATTTGGTTTGATCTCAGTGCGAGAGTGGTAAAATATGGCACATGGCGTACTTTTCAAGTATCACATGTTCTATTATTGTCGGGAATCTGGATGGCACTTGATGAGCACGGAGAGTAACTGAGAAGGACTCATGTTTTTTTAGATAATGGAATTAACATTCCGGCCTCTACGGTAACACACATAGCCTAAAGCCTCTGCGTGACCACACACAGCCAAACTTACTACAAAAACTAAGAATAAAAAACTTTAGTACATGAATATATATGTACTAGATCTACTACATCCAAAAAAGAATTGAGTTTACTACTCAAGATAGTGCTAAAGATATCGATGTCGCTTCATGACGGTCTTCCAATCAGCCACCACGTCTTGAACAACGTGCACCAAAATGAACTTGAAAGAAAATCAGTGGATGTAGACAGCCCCCACTGCAGCTAGCAAATTGCCCCACGCTTGAAATCGTGTGCCCTCACTGTTGCCCCTCCACCTTGATGTATCGGTGGCGTTTAGGATAGCCACCATCGATCTTTTATGCGGGAGGAAGACCCCGAACTGTTTTCGATCCGCTGTCTCTTGCCGGGTCACCAAAGTGCATCGTGATGCCAAATATTGTCGCCAATGGAAAAACATTTGTCACCAGCGAAAGAGAGGTCATTGCTCACTGTTAGAATGTGAGGAACGGGCCGAATGGCTTCCATCATCGTGGCGGCGAAGACAGCAACCCCATCCACTCCTCCTCAATATCCTTGGGCACTCCCGCTTGCCGCCTATGCGCGAGTGGCGTGAGGTGCTGCAGCAAGGGCATGCTATGCAATGCAAGAACACCTCCGCAACGCCTTCAGGAAGGGACATGACGTCCATAGGCATCATCGTTGCAAGCTTTCGCCCGATGATATTGCACGCTATGGCTGCACCATCTCCAGCAGCCAAGGGAGGCAACGACATGCAGGTGCCCCCCGGATCTGGTATCCCACACTCAGCCACCGGACATCGTCCGTGGGCCACGCACACGTCGGGGAGCTCCACCATGTCGTCTTGCACACCCAGGTGGTCACCACAAGGGTAAAGGGTGCTGCCTCCTCTGTAGATCTGGAGGAGTAGCATCGGCGTGGAGGGAGTTGGCACCACACGTACAACGGGGCCTCATGCCAACCATCTCCATGGGCACTGTCATCCGTAGAATGGAGGACGCGCCCCGCCGCTCCAGCCATGGGAAAGCCGGATCCGGAGAGGGCGGGGTGGGCGTTGGCGGCGGACGTCTTGAGCTCGAGGCGGAGGCCAGGGGAGGCAGCGATGTGGAATTGCTCGCTAGCCGATCGATGCTCAAGACATCGGGATTCGTGATGGGATGGATAACGAGTTCCACTACTATGGAACTGATTTTACACAGCGTTTCAAAATCATTTTCCATGGCGGTTTATTAGAAAAACGTCACAGTAAATGTCTCTATTAACCGTGGCGGCTATTTTTTTATTAATAACCGCCATGGTAAATCAATTAACCCGATAAAGACCCCATAGTATAAAAAGTCGAGAAAGTGGGGAACTCTAATTCATTTTCACTCCCTCTCCCACCACAGCCATATCTCCGCCTCCCATCCCACTCTCTCCACCCGACTCTTCCCGTCCCCTCTTCCGGTCGGCACCGCCCATCCCCTCCCTCTTCCAGCTAGCACTGCCCCTCCCTCCCTCTTCCGGTGGCACCGCCCCTCCCCCCTCTTCCGGCGCTCGCCGGTAGCAACCCGGGAGGCCCACGCGGCGGCGGAGGTGGCCAACCAACCGACGGCGGCGACCGAGGAGGCAGCGGTGACCTCGGCCCACGCGCGAGGCAGCGGCGGACCAGCGACGGCGACCGAGGAGGCAGCGGCTTCCTCAAGCTCCGATGGCGGCGGATCCATGGCGGCGGCGATGACCAGGGAGCGCGCGGCGGCAGATCGGGCGGATCCAGCGGCGCCCGCGGTCGCCGCCGCTGGTTTGCCTAGCGCTTGACCCTAGCTGGTTCGCCGGACAGCCACCCCTGCGGGCGAACTTGACCCGTGGTGAAACCCTAACGGGCCGGTGGCCCGATCTGGCCCCATTAGGGTTTTAGATCGGGTTTTTCTTTTAATTTAATTTTATTTATTTACTGTGGTGGTTTTTGGGGTCCCAAAATCCTCCACGGTTAATCTCCTAGCCACGGAAGTTCGTTTGAGTAGTAGTGTTCGTCGGGGCGCCGCACCGGGCAACATCCACGACCAAGGCTGCGCGGCCGACAACCGGAGGCCATGCTTCCGGCCTCTAGGCCGCCGGATCCGTGAGAGGCAGAGCAGGGCCGCCGGCCAATGAGCATATCAGCGCTAGTGTTTGGGATCGGCGCATCGCGAGCACTCGGCGAGGAAGGCCCAGCCGTCGCCCTCATGGCCATCCGCCGGGTTGTGCCGGCGTTGGGCTCCGGCAATGGCCGGGGAGGCTGCAAGTAGCGGCGCTCGGTGGGTCAGTTACGAACTTACGATCGCCACGGGTGGACTCATGTGTTTTCTATCATTTGCTGGAGCATTCCAAAGGATTTGTTACTCTTGATTTTATTGAAATCTTAATTACACTTTTGATTCAAGGGTATCCATGGTAATCTAATAACTTCATAGCTGACAGAAAAAGTGTCAAGACCAGGCTCTGCTGCCGGTAACAAATTCATTGTTCAATAATAGAGGAAGATTCTGATGTCTGAGATATTAACACTCACATTTTAAGTAGTAGACTCCAATGTCCTCGACTTATGAAGGCCAAATAATTCGTTTGTTGAAATGTGGAGCAAAAAAGTATAAACAAAGGTCATGTGCTGTCTTATAATACTAAGGTGCAGTATGTTGGTTGGTTGGAACAAGGCAATTAGGGACCAAACACTTGCGCACACACGCACACGTGCACACACACACACAAAATCATCATCAACATCGATGCAGTGCTGTTCTAGAGTCTGTTCCTACATCTGATGCATTACATCTTTGTGCTGTTGTTGTCTCCCACTGAATATATATGCAGAGTGTTCTAGTGCTACTCTTCTCAATACCAAAGAAACTAGACTTGTCCTGGCATTGGGGAGGTTTTATGAACAATGTCCTATGCAGAATTAGAGATGAGAAGCAACAGGAAAAATCCAGCCACTGTCGAGGATGTGAATCCGATGGAGGAAACCTGAGATGCAAGATGTCCCATGCTTTGAGCTGGAGGGACACTACAAAGTTGTCTACAGTATGATGAAAAAGAAGATGCAGACATGTACAGCAGTTACCAGCCGTTCGTGGTTTGAGTGCAAACAAGATTCTTGAATCTAGTCACGTGGGGTCAGATTGACTGCCAATCTGGTGGTAGCACAATGCCATTGTTCGCCAAGTGTCTTTGTTGTCCACCTGGGTTGAATTACAGATACTTCTGACACAAAGGTTATCTGTGATCTTACAAAAGTTAATTCGTTTAGTGGACTCTTTCTTAGTTGTCTTAAATGATGGCTACATGTGTATACAGGATATATGACGATGAATTATAGATGATTCTCATGTTGCTTTGTGTGGTGCTACAGACCAGAGGGAATGAAGTAGATAGGAAAGAAACAGAGTAGCATCATTTCTTAAAATCACAGTTTACACTGCTCCTCCACAAAAATTCACCAACTGAGTAAAAAAAATGCATCAAAGAACATTCTGCTTTCCTTTTTGTTTAGCAATCAATGGATGATGTACCTAAACTAAAAAATTAACCAACTCGAAAGAAGGTAGGCCATTTCGTCCATTGCTAGGAGCAGAAGCATCTGAAAGGATTGTCATTCATATGGTTGAGTTTTCACGTTTTAAGTAGTGGGTTCAAATATCCAATGTTCTGTGAAACAAACTGGCATAAATAGAGCATCATGCAGACATGAGAGAAGAACAAGGACCAAAAAGGATACATATATTTAGCCACAGTTCAATACGTTCTGTTGTTGTCTAACACTGAATATATGCCTCCTATGTGAAGGAAATGGGTGTGGGAACAATGTTCTGTAGAGTACTAGAGAGATGGAAGGATTTAGCCACAGTTCAATATTACCTCCACCGGAGATGGAAGAACTGGAGAAGTCAACGACACAATGAAAAATAAAATGCAGACATGTGTTGACACTAAAAAGTGTCTCCCCTCAAGGAATATGGGTAACACCAACAAGTTCTTAGCATCAAGGAAGTGCTGGAAATCAATTGGCGCAACAAATGGTGAAAGAAACATGCAAAAGAAGAAGGACATGTGCTTGCCTGGCCGGGTCCGCTCACCAGCCCCAGTCTACTAAGCCATCTGCCCCTTTTATTGACAGAGCTACAGTGCTCAGGCCCGCAAAAACCAGCTTAGCCAACATGGGAGTCCGCTAACCTGTCTCTCCTGCTGTTTCCGAATCGATTTCGAGCTATTTTGGACGTGGGAAACTTGGAGAATGTGTTTTTGACTTTGTTCTACTCGGATAAGACCATCCCCTCTATATATATATATGAGAGGATCACCGCCGATTGTATAGTGTATCAGCCAACTGTCGGTAACAATTTGCATCTTCCATTGGTTGCTGTACGCATACAACAGCATTTCAAACCAAAGAAAAATTGAAGAACAAAAAAATCAGGCGCTTTGTTGTGCATAAGTATTGGAAATGGCTGATTATATATCCAGTGCTCTGACACAACCAAAATAATTGGATTCTCTTTAAAATAGCAAATATCTTTTAGTTTGTTGGATGTGTGATAGTTACTTCATGTCAGAAAACTGCCTGCATAAGATTGACAAGCAGCAAGGCAAATCCACAATAGTAGAGAAACGACTTCGGGTTTGCATATTATATTTACTCTTGGTTGGGTTAAAGTCCTGGACTAAAGGGATCATTATTGCCGGCATGGGCACCGAATACCCTTTAGTAGTATGCCGGCAATGGCATATTATATCTAATAGAACACTGCCTGCATAAGATTCCCACGTGTGAGATGCGAGGCTATTGTCATGCCACACATATAGTTGATATTAACACTCACGTTTTAAGTAGTATGCTGCAATATAATGTACTTATGAAGGTTAAATAATTGGTCTATTTTCCATCAAAAAATAATAATTGGTCTATTGCCATGTGAAACAAACTAGCATAAATAGAGCACATGTGCAGCCATACTGGTGTGGTATGTTGGTTGGCTGGGACAAGGGACATTAAGGACCAAAAATTTGCACATATATATACACACACGTATCCTCGCAGCAGTGCTGTTCTAGAGCTCTGTTCCTATGTCTGATGCATTACATCTACGTCCTGTTGTTGTCTAACACTGAATATGTAAGGAGTGTTCTTGTCAATATTCCTCTGTATATGAACAAATTAGACTTGTCCTGGCAATGGTGTGGTTTTCTGAACAATGTCATATAGATTACTAGGGATGAGAGGAAACAGAAAGGATTTATCAAAAGTTCAATATTCGCCTCCAATGGAAGAAACCAGAGATGGAACCACTTTTCATCATTGACCTGGAGTGAGTCTACAATGTAGTCAACGACACAATGAAAAAGCAAATACACTGTTGACACTTAAAAGTGTATCAACAAGGAATACGGGCAACGACAAGAAATTCTTATCATTGACAAGGAAGTGCTAGAAATAAATTGGCACAACAATGGTGAAAGAAACAAGCGAAAGAAGGAAATGCGCTTGCCCTGGCTGGGTCGGCTCACCTGCCCCAGTCTACTAAGCCTTCTGCCCCTGTTACTGACCGAGCCACAGTGCTCAGGCCCGCGAAAACCAGCTTAGCCAACATGGGAGTCTGCTAAGCCGTCTTTCCTGCTGTTTCCGATCGATTTTGGAGCTATTTTTGGACGTGGGAACTTGGGGAATGTGTTTTGGACTTTTTTCTACTGGGATAAGACCAAGGATCACCGCTGATTGTCTAGTGTATCAGCCAACTGTCGGTATCAACATCAATTTACATGTTACATTGGTTGCACTATGCATACACCAGCATTTCAAACCAAACAAAGATTGAAGAACAAAAAAAAAAAATCAGGGACTTTGTTCTGCATAAGTTCAACATGTCATATTTCACAATAGTTTTAAAAAGTGTTCAAAAAAAAAAACTATGATTTTAAGGGATCTGATGGTAAGGAGAACTGATCATTTTTCTTTTATAATGGATGGGTTATCGTTGATCATTCAGTTGTTGTCACTGTGTGGGATATGATTATAGCAGCTAGCAGTTCCAGTAGAATCCAGTATCGATTAAATAATTTACTACTGTTGATCCGAGTATCCATCCTTCCACTGATTTTAATGCAGTTGACGTGGAAAAATCGTGATCATAACGTAAGGCTGCATGCACCAGCATCCATGATTCTTGGTTTCACGACACAGGAAAAAAGTGGATGCACTTAAAATAGAAGCTTTTAACTACTTTTCAGATCTCGTTCAATAGAAGCTTTCTTGCTGTTGCCCTAAAATTTCTCATATTTTTTTACTAGATTGATGTGGCTGCACCCCGCTGGACAACAAAATGGTTCTTCTGGAATGGCCATCCGTGTGAAAATACAAATGCAGCTATGTAGGTTGGTAGTACCAGGCACTCATATATAGTCGACCCCTATGATTCCGAGTGCAGGCCAGGTTCTCCAACTCTAGTTGCATGATCACTAACTGATTGGCCCGTTGGTTCGGTAGCATGTTCTACTGTCAGGATGGCACTTGATCGATGAGCAGGGAGAGCAAGCGAGTTTTCTCAGGTGTTCTTAATCATTTGCTGGAGCATTCCAAAGGATTTGTTACTTTTGATTTTATTGAAATCTTGATTACACTTTTGATTGAAACATGTCCATTTGAATCTAGAAACTTCATAGGCGTGACAAAAAATGAACCAAGGCCAGGCTTGCTGCCTGTAACCAATTCATTTTTCAATAATAGCGAAAGATTCCCATGTCTGTGATATGAGGGTATTGTGATGCCATGCATATAGTTGACATTTGAATTCACACTTCAAGTACTCCAACGTCCTTTACTTTTTTTTTTTTTGTGCATACCAACGTCCTTTACTAATAAGGGTCAGATAATTCGTCTATTGACATGTGAAACAATCTAGCATAAATAGAGCTCATGTGCTGTCTTACTAAGGTGCATTATGTTGGTTGGCTGGAACAAGGGAAATGAAGGACCCAAAACTTGAACATATATGTACACACACACATATATCATCACAGCAGGGTTCTTCTAGAGCTCTGTTCCTACGTCTGATGCTTTACATGTAGTGCTGTTGTCTACTACTCAATGTATATAAGGAGTCTTTTAGTAAATATTCCTCTCTATATGAAGGAAACTAGACTTGTCCTAGCATTGGTGTGGTTTTCTGAGCAACAGGACTAGTCACTGTTCAATGATGTGATGGAAGAAACCAGAGATAGATGGAACATCTGTTTTTCTATTAGCTGGAGTGACTTTACAAGGTGGTCAACGACACGATGAAAAAGAAAACGCAGCCATGTTATCTGGTAGCAGCTGCTCCTGGCTGTGCCATTTGACCCTTCACTGCAAAGCTGATCCTCCAACTCTAGTCGGTCCGGGTCGGATTGACTGGCTATCTGGTGTTGTATCACAGTGCTACTGTTAGCAACTCACTGACATTTCCCATCTGTTCGTGGCTGAGGATGAGTGTGTATGGATTCTTGTGGCAACCCGGAGAAGCTAGTTGGCCTGACCTCGGCCGAGAACTACCCATGGCCACCAAATTCTAGATGCGAAACTGGATAAGAGTCATGTTCATCTTAAACCAATTACGTAACTTGCGCTGGTTTGCTCTGTGATGGAGAGATACTTCTGACACAAAGATAATGAAGGTATCTGTGATAGTACAAAAGTTAATTCGTTTAGTGGACTCTATTTATCTCCATGACTGTTTCTTCTCCATGTTCCTGTGTGTGGTCCTATAGTTTTCAGGAAAACGGGGGGTGGGTTCAAAGAACCGCACCTGATATATTGGGGGTGGGGGGGGGGGGAGGGGGGTGGCTGGAAAGAGTGTTCCATCTGTTGCTCCAAAAAGACAGAGAACTAGTATCTTTCTGCAGCTCCACAGTTTCGCAGATTCCCTCTGCAAGCAACAAGAAGGCGAGGTAGACTTGGAGGCATCCCTCAGAAGACGACATCATGTCCATGCTTCCAGAGCTCCCAGCATATCAACAGGATGAGTGAGGACAGCAACCTCCTCGCCATTGGGATTGGAGTTACTGTGTCCTATAGTGAATGAAGTAGATAGTAAAGAAACATCATAGCACGAAGATTGCTACATGTGTATCCCAAGCATGTCAGCTAGACGGTGAAAACGCAAATGCAGCTATGTAGGTTGGTACAACTGTACAAGGCACTCATAGTCGACCCTGATGATTCCAAGTGTGCGGGCCAGGGTCTTCCGCTCTGGTCGCATTCATGTTCACCAACTGATTGACTATTTGGTTCGATCTCAGTGCGAGAGTGGGAAAATATGGCACATGGCATACTTCCCAACTATCACATGTTCTATTGTCAGGATGGCACTTGATGTGCAGGGAGAGCAAGCGAGTGGGGCTCAGGTGTTTTCTATCATTTGCTGGAGCATTCCAAAGGATTTGTTACTCTTGATTTTATTGAAATCTTAATGACATTTTTTACTCAAGTGTATCCATTGTAATCTAAAAACTTCATAGATGAGAGAAAAGTGTCAAGACCAGGCTCTGCTGCCGGTAAAAAATTCTTTGTTCAATAATAGCGATAGATTCCGATGTCTGAGATGTGATGCTATTGCCATGCCATGCCTATAGTTGACATTCACACTCACGTTTTAAGTTGTAGTCTCCAATGTCCTGTACTTATGAAGGTCAAATAATTTATTTACTGAGAAACAAACTAGCATAAATAGAGCTCATATGATGTCTTACTATGGTGCAGTACATTGGTTTGCTGGGTTTAATAAGGGCAATCAAAAGGATCAAAATCTTGCACATATATGCACACACACACACACATCGTCGCAGAATGCTGTTCTAGAGCTCTGCTCCTACATCTGAGGCATTACATCTATGTTCTGTTGTTGTCTTACACTGAACATCTATAAAGAGTCTTGTAGTAAATATTCCTCTTAAAATGAAGGGAACTAGACTGGAACTGGCAGTGGTGTGGTTTTCTGAACAACGTCAATTGAGAATTAGAGCATGTCAATAGGGAATTAGAGATGAGAGGCAACAGGAAAGATCCATCCACGGTTCAAAATCCACCCCCAGTGCAGGAAACCTGAGATGGAACATAACGTCTCCCAAGTGCTGGAGTGACTTTCCTGGTACCAGCTGTGGTGATAGAAGGTACCAGCCGCTCGTGACTAAGCCGTTAGACCCTTGAGTACAAACCAGATCCTCCAATTATAGTCGCACAGATTGACTGAATATCTGGTGTGGTAGCACTAGCATACTGTCCAGATGGTCGTCGCTAACAATGAGTGTGTGTGTATTGTTTTGACAGCCCACACAATAATTAGTCTGCCAGAACTTGGTTGAGAACTACCATGGCCACCAAAGTCTGGATGCATATGCCTGAATAAAGATCAAAGTCATACTGTATGCCAGATACTTCCTAGCATCCTGGGTTTTCATCTCAGACCAAGAACGTCTACAAGTGCTAGCTTCCTTTGTCAACTTGAGGTAGTTCTGAACCAAAGATGATAATGTTATCTTTGATATTACAAAAGTCAATTCGTTTGGTGGACTGTATCCAAGATTGTCTGTTAATTGTGCTACATGATGACTACATGTGTTTACATGATAAATGACGATGAACGATTCCCATTTTATTTTTGTGTGGTTCTACAGGAAAGACCAAACAAACTATAGAAAAGAAATAGCATAGCACAATAGCTTAAAACTACTAAAAATGTACTTCACTGCTCCGCAACAGAAAACTAACCAACTGAAAGCATCTCTTAATTGTCAGCTGCATCTAAGGACTTTTAGAGCTTGCATTTGGTTTAATAATCATGTGATGATTTTGTCGCTAAACTAAGATTAAGTTGGGAGTTGATGGCATGTTTCGTTAGAGACCCGGACAACCTGGTCAGCTAAAAGTGACAAATGGAACTGAATTTTTGCAATTGAGCCTTTTTTTAAACAAAAAAATTTATGTTTATCCCCTGGGCATCAAAAACCCAACTTGGACCCTTTTTCTCAGCGCCTTGACCTATGGTGCTGAGGTAACACATGTCTTAGTAACATAGGTGATGACGTCAGAGGCTAGGGAATACGCGGCTAGTGACATGGCGCTAACATGGCTAGAGGCTGCGCTATGCTTCATGGGATATGGCGTCATGACATCGTTGCGACGTGTTACCTCGGTGCCGCTAGTCATGGTTCCAATAAATGGGTCCAAAGTCGGATTTTTGATGCTGGGGGGTTAAACGTGATTTTTTTGTTGTCAAAAAATGGCTAAATTGCAAAAAAAAAAAAATGGCAACAAGAACTCGTAGTTAATTTTTGCATGGGTACAGAAAGGTCTGGTTCGAAAACTATGTCTCAGAATGCAAATGATAACAACATGACAATATAAATATAACTTTTGCCCCAATTGCACAACATGACAATAATATAACACATCATTGCAACACTGCTTTTCACGTGAACTACATCTGTGTTGTGTCCTTGTCTTCCCAGTATATACTATACTGTCCATGTAACTATTCCGACCAATATGAAGGAAAGTAGACATGTCCAGGCAAATTTAGTATTATGGACAATAGCATATCGAAATGAGATGCAGCAGAAAAAGCCAGACGCTGAAGCTCTCCAACCAGGCGCTCGCATGGGCTCTAATTGATATGCTGTCTAATTGAAAAAGCCAGACACTGAACCTCTTCCCGTTGCCACGCATTCCCATATTGTAAAGTTTGGACTCCCAATCATATATAACAAGAAATATGCGCGCAGTTGTGTATGAGACTGTAGTCCAATGGAATCAATGAAAAATTGCAACAAACTCTATTTTTTTTTCCCTTGCCAGCTGCTTGCTAGCAAATATAGTAGTACTTTTTTAAAAGTTGAGGGAGACAGCAACAGGAGGACACAGAGCTGTAATAGTTTGCACGAAGCAGTAGGAGTTGTTTGCTGCAGTTCAGATGAATTAGGTGGTACTCTGTAAATATTTGAGTTAGACATAACAACCGTGTACCATGAATTTCCATTTGCTTTTGTACTGGACGTGTCTTCTAAATATGGAAAACTGAGCTCCATGCGTGATGCATAATATATAGATAGATGTATAGACGAGTTTTTAAACTAGCCATAGCGTTTTTCTCCATATGCCTATTTAATCTATTTAATTTACTTCCATGCTTCTTCAGTTACCCTCTTTGCATATTCATAGCATAGAGAATCAGTGGTATTTGGAAACAAGCTTGGATGAGTGGAAACCTTTTTAAGTTATATTCATAGCATATTCATCTTCAGTTACCCTCTTTGCATATTCATAGCATAAAGAATGAGTAGAAACCTTTTTAATCGCAAGGTTCAACATGGAAACGCCGAATGAGGAAAAGGTTACCATAGGAATGAGTGGTATTGGGAAAGTGAACAACCAACTACTGGAACTTGCAAAAAGTATCCAGATACTCAAGTTTGCATCTGAATGCATGCTAGCAAGGGAGCAAGCTTGGATCGGAACTTCTGTCAGCAATCTTCCATTTAAAGTCCATTCTCCATTGCTTACACGTGGTGTCTGAATTAGATTTGAACTGGCAACGGACTCGGTATATGTTGGTATTGAATTGTTGGAAATGTTTTGTGCAGTTCATATGATCTAGGGGGCGCTATTAGGATTTGAACATGGTTAATGGGAATTCTACATTGCAATCTCATAAGTAATAATAGTGTCACATAGTATCAGATATATGCACTTTTAAATGCTTGTGTATAAGCTAAGATTTTTATATATTGTATTGTCAGAACATCTTGAACGAAACTAAAAAAAAACTGTAGCTAATGTACTCTCTGTTTCTTACATAAGCTGTGATTCGTATATGATCATGAATCAAGAATATATTTCTAGCATTATGTCAGGCCGAATAGATGACAAGGGGAACAACAAGTTTGTAGCTCTTCCAGATCCATAACTCTTCATTTTGTTAGTAACAACCTAAGAGGATCCATTGGAACTCATGTCTCTTCTCCAATTGATAGAGGTGCAAAGAGATCGATGTTACTTCCCCGCATGTTTTTGTTGCTTGATCACCAATTTTTTTATCACATTCACATGGAATTTTATCTCCATTAATTCAGAAAAATTAAGTCAACTAGGGAGTAATGTACCCACATCCACTTACTCCTTCCCGTAAATAGGTAGCGCCGTGTAACAATATTTATCTCAAATATGTGCTCACAAGCAGCATTCAAAAAATAATTGGCTAAACATAATGTTTTCATGAAGCAGCCTGACTTCACATATAGTCGTTCGTCCCTTGAAGAAACAGACAATTCATCACTCTTAACTTTACTCAGTTTTAAGATTAGCTTTTGAATCAAGCTTATGCACAAGGACCCATTTGGAATTAAACTTTGTAGCAAATATATTCCAGTAATATGGAAATTTTCCACGTCATACATGATATTGTACATTTTCTTTGTTTGGTGCACAATGTTGTAAAACACACGGACTCTTTCCTAGAAGGAAAGGAGAAGGATGAATCCTAATCCTAGTCCGTTTATATGTGGGCTCCTACCGAAACTCTCCGGCCTTGGCTGGACTATATATATGTGGGAACTCTATGTTGTAATAATGGATATTCAGATGAATAAAGAATAGTCTCCCTACATCTTGTGTCTACTTGTTCTACTTTCATCTACTACGTTGATTGTGAGAGACGGAGAGGGAAGGTCCTAACCGCTGATGGCAACATGTTTCACAACACGTTATCAAGACACGACAAGCTCTCCTCGTCGACATCGCCGTTGAAGCTGCCGCCGATCTTTGGCACCGACGCCGCGGGCGACGCCACGCCCGCAACTCGCCGGACGGCGTCGACATCCCGACGTTGTTAGCGGAACGGATCCGCTACCCTGCGCCGCTACAAATTCTGTGACCGCATCGACTTATCGTCACGCCGGCGGGTCCCACGGCCTAGCCGAACTGTCCCACGCGACGGGCTTGATTCTCCTCGAATTCAAGAACAAAGGTACGAAAAAAAAATCACATCTCGCAGATTGGATTTGTGTTTGTTCAGATCATCGAGGTGGTCCGTATTTTCTACGTGCAAATAGAATTATATATGTAGTGCATATACTTTCGAAGTACATATATACTTGCGATGTCGAATCATGGTTGCGCTAGCAATTTTCAGAATTAAATTCTACTTGTTACTTATAGAAACATAAAGCTAGGCAAAGCATCCATTAAACTTCAGATTTAATATGTACATACATGCTCTTATACATGCGGGTATAAGAAACATAGTAAGCAGATGGTCTAGGGCTAATTATCTTGTGAACTCCTTGTGTACAACTACTTTGTTCCTCCTACACGGCTTGTACGCCGCTCAGGCGGTGACTGCTCATCTTGGGACCGAATCCAACCGTGAGGTCAGAGCACGCACGCTATCGCCAGGCTATGTTCCGCCTACCAACTAGCCGCACGAAGCAAGGCGGGAAAGGCAACGTGCTAGGTGGTTAGCAAGAATAGAGCCGTATTCAAGCAGAATTATGAGCCCGAGGAACAACAATAAAAATTATTGCAATCGATAATATCCTGGTTCATAAAGCTGTCTAAAAATTCTAACTCAATTTTTCATGAGTAGCTTCTTATGGTAAATTCAAATACTTCAAGTATTACATTGCTCTTTGATATTCTATACACAAGAGATACTTCTTCAAGAATGTAGATTGATATAATCTTATTTACCATCTTGTCTTCTAGACATTTACAAAGCTTCAAGGTATTGTTTATAGAGCAGCGTTAAGCATACAAGCTTCAAAATTCGACTTTCAATGCAATATGATAGTCTATAATCATAATTTGGGATTTTACTCATGCAATGAGTCCCACAATGCATTTGTTACTTCTATCGACCATATACTCATTCTAGAGAGTAATTCAAAAATATATATACCGAGTTTACTACACTTCAATGGTAGCAAAATATCCTACATGGATTTAATAATGACCGTAACAAATACTTTTACTTTCGAGTAATTTCTAGATCATTTTTCTTCTCGGAAATAATATTTGGCATTCAAAATAGGCTTTCTCTCCCCTAATGCCAATATTAGATCTTTAATAGCATACTTCAATAGATATCCCCTATCATGGGCTTAAAACAATTCAAATTCATATATCTCCAACTACAAGTGGAGGCCCATTTATGTATGCTATGATTAGGTTTTATGGGAAATATTCACGCACATATTTAAACATGGGGGTTATTATTCATTATGCAAAGTGAGCTAAAATACTTAAAGTGCACTTAAGAATGTTCATCATTCCTATGAACTCGGGGATGTTCTCCCCGGTATGCACAAAACATAGTTTAGAAAACTATTTCATTCTCTAGCTTCTTTATTATTTAGCCTAATAAATTGATCCAAGTACTCATACAATTAAAAATATGGACCATATACTATGAAAATATAGATACGCAACATACAAGTTCACATGGAATTTCTTCTAGAATTTTCTAATTGCCATCAATGCAAAAAAATTCCCTTTATGCCTTTTCTTCATAATTCCTAAATCATCATAATTGTATTATCCATTATCTTAGTTCCACAATAATTCATCCCATCAAATGGGTTCATCTCCATTGAGAAAATTTCATAAACTCACTCCCCCGATCTTAGGCTGCTCGGCCCTAGATCAATCTATTGCTTATGCATACAAATGCATCGAAAGCAAATTATTCCTTTAGTTCAACGGGAACCATATAGACATAGCATGCTAGCTAGCTAATTTTGATTATGAGGGGAGCTCAAAAATAGCTACTAGCTACAACTATAGCAGATTATGCTATGCTAATATTCATGCAAGAGTGGAGATAGTTGCAGCTCAATGAGATACACATGCAGGTGTAATGTGGAATGTTAGAATTCAGTCTAACATAATAGATAACAACAAAATGCAAAGCTACAAGCTTACTTGCAATTAGTGCAAGAGAGAAAGTTAACTCGGCGGAAGGGAAGGGACGCGAGTAACTTCAAGTCCCGATACATGCACTTTAAAATTGATTTAGGATGGCTATGCCTATTAAATATATATTATCCACATTTTCTTATGCCTTTATCCAAAATTACTCACCCTTTTCATGCCATAACTACTTCAAGTAGTAATTGCTTCAAGCATTATCTATGAATATCAATTCTAATGCATCCATAGAATCCAAATCATACTTCTAGTATTCAATGATTATGACATGAAATTTGCATATCCAACGTACTATTCAGTGTACACCATAGGACTCGGGGTACAATATAATTTCTAGTTCTCAAGATAAAAAAAAATTAAATACTTAGGATTATACAATTTCTTGGCTAAATCGATCCTCCTAAGACCGGTTAATATGCCGGTATAGTCCAACTATTCATGTGCTTTTAGGAAATTCAGTTTCCCATCTACCTACATGGTAGTGATGCACAAAGAACTATAACCTTCATGGCTAATTAAGGCTTCTTTGCGGATAAAAATAATACAAAATTTATTTTGATAGGCAATAGGCAATTTGTTTATATGTGAAAACATATAAATCTAATTTATTCCATGAGAAGTTCACACATATTACTTCAAGTAATTGCAACTAAGAATATTAAACGTTTCATATTAGTCTTCAAGCTAACAAATTAACCATTAACCACTTAATTCAACGGGAATTAAAAATTTAATGCACCACCACCACTACTATCAATACTTCAGGATATGAAATTCAAAGATAACAAATATATAAGCACATGATTCAAGTTCTTCTTCAAGAGAAACTTTATATGTTCCAAATAATATCCATTTTTGCATGTCGTAACTTCTAGAGTTGACAAGCGGTAGCTTCATGCTTTATATTGAATAGTTATGATATGTAGTCACACGCCTTCAAGCAAAGTGTAACATAAAATGATCTAGAAAAATTTCTTGAAGCTTGAAGCGGGGAATACTATCACGCACTAAGTCAACTAATAGTTTGACTAATGCTCTTGTGAAAGCATGAAGCGGAGCATATGCCGATATTTTTATAAATGAGAGGAGTAACTTGAAGTTATAACCCGTAAGTTTTGTTTACAAATAGTAAACTAAATATTGCATACTATCAAGCTAAAATCTACGGGGGACGCCTTTGGGTTCTAGTTTTGTGTATACTTGTTAAATAAAAATAAAATGAAACTCCTCCATTCTCATGAAGAGAACACCTCATGAAGAAGGTTGAGCACCTCATGAAGAGGATCATCATGAAGATGAAATCCAACATACTAAGCGCGCATCATTAGTGTTGGATATGTAGAACAATATACCATCTCTTGTTTGGGAAATGACAGAGATAAAATATTCTCACATTGTGAGAGTATTGGGAGAAGAGAAAATAGTTGTCGACAACACTACCTCTTTAATTGCGAATGTTTCTCTTGTGAGAACCCGGATCCGGAAAATAAAGTCCATGGCAAAATCGCTTGTAGCGATTATATCGGGTCAATGAAGAAAGCAATTGAGGTTGAATCTCCTATTAAGAAGAAATGAATGTTCTACTACACATCTCTAGCAAATGAAACAAATGAAATATTAAATATGCAGTTAATAAGTGGATTATGAAAATCCATATAATTCTCGAAGAATATAAATCGTAACTCGTAGAAATCTCATACTAAGTATTGAAGTCTAAGGTATATATATTTCTGAATGAATATTCAAGTCTCAAGAAGAGCATGTCCTAGAAGGATTACAATCATTGAATGATTTTATAGTGAATAACTCAATGTTATTGTGTATATCACTCATCTCTCATGTAGTAGAGAATATATCTCATAGAAGAGAATTAATAATTCACTAAGAATGAAAGTATATTCCTAGAGAAATTAATCCATGAAGGATTTACCAGTCAATTCTTGAATAAACACCATGCATCCCCTCGAAGTGAATATAGGCCCGAGAGAAGAAAATGAGGAATCTTAAACACCATGAAGGTGTCATCGAAACACTTAGAAAGTGTATGAAAAGCTAGCAATAGTAATGATATCCTCTATATACCATAGAAGGTATAAGAATAATAGTGGTTTTGGCAATTGAATTATCCCCTAAATGTCAAATGCAAGAATTTTGGATTTATTATTTAGTGGTACAGTCAAAATCTTGAAGATTCATGGATATACAATTTTGAAAATCCACTAAGGATTTTTTATACACTATCTAGAAGATATTGAATATTAATTTATTTACCCCCACTATCCTTTGAAAGGATTTATTTCTCTGAAGAATAATATTTATTTGTTTTGCACAACTAAAAGGTGGTCATTATGCATGAAGCATATTGCTCTTGTTTATACCCATATAATTCATAGAAGAATTATGAGCCAACTTTAGAAAGTTATAGTATTATGGTACCGCATACCATTAGTTTGCACACGTTTATGAAAAGTGTTGTTTGAACCATGAAGTTCAAAGTTTGGCTTTATGAGGGGGAGCATATTTTATTGAATCTGCCTTTAAGGTAAACCACTAGAATCACAAAGATCAAGTAGATCATATTGTTAAAACACTGAATTTTATGCATAGATTATGAAGATGAACATCTATTCATGAAGAATGGAATATCCTGAAGAATATATGACCAAGAAGGTTAAATGTTGTACTCTTTTTTCCTATGTGAGTTTTTACTCGAAGGTTTCTCACACAAGGTTTTTAATGAGACAATATGTGCAATGCAATTAACGAATGTGATGTACTCTTTTCTCCAAGAACCATTTTTTCCCACTGGGTTTTTGGATGGAGTTTTTGACGAGGCATGTGCATATCGTGGTAATCGCCCAAGGGGGAGTGTTGTAAAACACACGGACTCTTTCCTAGAAGGAAAGGAGAAGGATGAATCCTAATCCTAGTCCGTTTATATGTGGGCTCCTACCGAAACTCTCCGGCCTTGGCTGGACTATATATATGTGGGAACTCTATGTTGTAATAATGGATATTCAGATGAATAAAGAATAGTCTCCCTACATCTTGTGTCTACTTGTTCTACTTTCATCTACTACGTTGATTGTGAGAGACGGAGAGGGGAAGGTCCTAACCGCTGATGGCAACATGTTTCACAACACACAACTTCTCCCAATGTGTTTTATAATTAACAATTCGTTCCTCGTCATGTGAAAGAAACTAACATAAATAGAGCTTATGTATCATACCGCTAGGGTGCAGCTGCTGGCTGAGAGAGCACACACCTCATTGAGGACCAAACAAGTTGTATATATACAACTACTCCTACCAACTTCTAAACATGGTATCGTTATATATATGTGACTGTTCCAGTACTCATTTTACTGAAAATAAAAGAGACTTGTCTTGGCATTATTGTTGATACTCAAGAATCTGGACACCATCCTTTGGAGATGAGAGGAAACAGGAAAAAAAGCAACCACCAGTCCACCACTTGGGACACTACGGTGCTTCTTACCACGGTGGGTCACGTCTCATGTTGCGGTTGGTGCAGTATCTGTGCCAATTCCAGTAACAATACAGTGCCATCCCCATCGTGATGAGACCCCGGACATCTCGTTCCAACTGTCTAAGATATATACTCCCGTGCTCCCCACGACGACTGGTGGAACATGCAATGATTTTGGTTCCTCCTGAATAGGTGTACATGTAGACTGTGGCTGCATGGCCGTGGACAACACACAACATGAAAGAAAACTACCCCAGATATCTCCAGGGGTAATCATCATATTTTGTTTTAAAATGCTTTGCTGATAGACCCATCAAAGATCTTGATCAGCGGGATGATAGCCTGTTCCACGTCCATCAATCAGCGTGCATATACCAAAGGTAGAAGTATATTCAATATACTATATTCAAATATGTATATTTGAGAGGCATCAGTAAAAAGCCAAGCACTGTGTGATACTGCTGCTTTGTACTGGGGGTGTAGACCAGACATCAAAATTTTATTTTGGCTTATGCCGGAATGGCCCTCCACCGTCTGTCCATGATCTGATAATTTCACAGCATAGCACAAACTAGATTCTTCAACTTTTTTTTCAAAAGTGTGCCTTAACATTAGCACGTGCTTCATTAAGTGGAAGATTAGAAGGTTTACATGTCCCAAGCAGCGAAATAGCGAGGAGTCATCCGCAGCTTAAAAGAACACACTACACAAATCACCAACTAGTGGTGGGCAAACAAAGCTTCATTGATGCTATTGACCCCAGTAAAGATAAAGTTTGTAGTCTTGACGCCCTCGATCCTAGAGCACAAACCAGATTCCTCAGCTCCAATATATCTAGCACATTATCTGAAAGTGTGCCTTGTTGTTTGTTAGAATGGTGAGGATCACTTGGATGGTAGCTCACTACTCACTTATGCCTTTCATGGCCATGCACATGCACGTTACCACCGGCCTGATTCACGCTGTTGCCCCTCGTGTGCAAGACACCATCAGCTGCCTCAATTAATTTTTAGTGGATTTAGTCACCATGGATTTGGTAAGAAAGACTCTGAGAACATCAACTTGTTCTATCATGCTCAACCAAGCACACCACAGCTTGTTACTCTTGACTTTGCTGAACTCTTAATTGCACATTGATTCAGGCATATCAACTAGTTCCCATTTGGAATCAAGAAACTCTAACACAAAACAGTCAAGGCCACGCTGTTGCTGGTGACAAATTCACAGTTCAATATAATAGCAAAACTCATGATCAGACGTGATGCTTTTTTTTTTTTTTTTTTTTTTTTTGTGACTGACATGATGTTATTGTCATCATTTTATGCACTCATGGTAAGGATGTAGTTGCTATTAGCAGACACATCATAAGTAGGCTGCAATGTCCTTTATTACTTATGTCAAAAATTCATTTCTTGGCATGTGCAACAAACTAGAATAAATAAAGGTCATCTGCTGTCTTTCTACGGTGCAGTGGCAACCGATGTCCAAAAACTTTTGCATATATATATATATATATACAGACACATAATCGCAGATGTGCTATTCTAGAGCTCTGTTCCTACCATTGATGCACTACATTTACATGCCAAAGTTTGTCTTTCCTCTGAATATATAGTGTGTTCTAGTAAATATTCCTCTCAATACCAAGGCAACTAGACATGACCTGGTACATATTTGTAGTCTGAGTGTCTCACTGAACAATGTCCTATAGAGATGAGAGGCAATAGGAAATTAAGGCCAGCCACGGTTGTGGATCCACCTGGGATGGAGAAAAACGTGGGATGGAACATAAGCTGCAGCCATGTAACAGCAGGTAGCAGCCGCTCGTAGTCAAGGGCTCGACTCGTGCCCTTTGAATCCTGGAGCACAAAGATTCTCTGCAAGTCTAGGTATCCGGCTGTTGGTGACGATATGTGTGGCACCTGCTAGTGGCAGAGAAGCACGAGTATGTACGGATTGTTGCACTGCATGCTGTGCCAGGGCTCGGACAAGAGCTAACCATGGCCAGCAAATTCTAGCTGCATGACTGGATAAGAATCAAGGTTATCATCACAAATCAATTCCATCTACTACCTGCGTTGGCGTTCTTTGAGAAATAGAGATACACTGCTAACGTAAAGATGACAATGTTATCCATTAGACATTATAAAATTGAACTCGTTTAGTGGACTATCTCCAAAGTTGTCTCTTATCTTGCGAAATGATGGCTGCATTTGTGTACACCAAGATGTTGCATGTGTGTCCAAATAGGTGTCAATGTATTGTCATATAAAATCCAACCCGACAAAGGGGCCACTTGTAATAAAGCATTACCCATATAAGTTTCCAAGGACATGAGACCAAGGGACACTATACTGTGTACTAGGTTTCTGGGGATGATGGCCAGTTACCATTTCGGGAGGCGGTTAGGTTTGAGGTGGAGGGTTCTTTTCTTACCACCTTTCCTTTATCTTGTTGTATTGGGTCAGTTTGGGTTGATAACCACTGCATCTGTGGTTTTGTAATCTGTTCTACACAGGTTTCCCGTAGGTGCATCATGTAAACCTTCCTTTTATTCATATACATGTCACTTTGACATGTTTGTGAAAAAAAAAGTCCAAGTGAAGATGGAAAAAAAAAAAGCAAGTGTTTGTTGCTAAGGTCGTGCTCAACCTGCGTCGCCATCAGTCCTTTTTATTTGCCATTTGAGTTAGACTGGTTTAGCAGTGCTTCTCTATAAGATGTGAGCTGGATTCTTCCTTCTCTCTTATATGATATAGCAGTGCTCCTGCTGATTGTTCCAAAAGAAATTGATGCCACCTGCCCGTCCAAGCCGGGGCACTGGACGAATGGTGATGCCAGCGAGAGCTAGCTCACATTGGCTCAGTTCGTTTGCTATCACGTATACGCAGCTGGAATGTTCGAGAAGAGACTTGGGAGCATTTTCTTGTGCGATGAGACAGGGGCTGAGAAGCAAGATTGCGTCACCATCCTTGCAGGTAATATCGTACAAACATTTTTACTAGGCTGCAGTGTGTTTTATGAAGGCCAATTAATTTGCTTATTGCCATGTGAAATATAATATCATAAATTGAACAGATCCATGTATCTTCTCATTTACTCCGAGTGCAATGGGTAAATGGAACAAGAAGAGAACACACTCATCAAGAACGGGGACCATCATTTTTCCCAAATGTATACAACATCACAACACTTGCATAGGAGCAGCACTAGGTCATCCATTGCAGCATATCTACTGTGCCTGTGACGTGCTTGATGGAATGCATAGCAGAGGGTGTTATGAATACCCTGTGTATTCGACGAAATTACAAAAGAACGCCGTATTGCTGTAGGGAACTAGACTGGAACTGGCAGTGGTGTGGTTTTCTGAACAATGTCAATTGAGAATTAGAGCATGTCAATAGGGAATTAGAGATGAGAGGCAACAGGAAAGATCCATCCATGGTTCAAAATCCACCCCCAGTTCAGGAAACCTGAGATGGAACATAACGTCTCCCAAGTGCTGGAGTGACTTTCCTGGTACCAGCTGTGGTGATAGAAGGTACCAGCCGCTCCTGATTGAGCCATTAGACCCTTGAGTACAAACCAGATCCTCCAATTATAGTGGCACGGATTGACTGAATATCTGGTGTGGTAGCACTAGCATACTGTCCAGATGCTCGTCACTAACAATGAGTGTGTGTGTATTGTTTTGACAGCCCACACAATAATTAGTCTGCCAGAACTTGGTTGAGAACTACCATGGCCACCAAAGTCTGGATGCATATGCCTGAATAAAGATCAAAGTCATACTGTCTGCCAGATACTTCCTAGCATCCTGGGTTTTCATCTCAGATCAACAACATCTACAAGTGCTGGCTTGCTTTGTCAACTAGAGATAGTTCTGACCCAAAGATGATAATGTTATCTTTGATATTACAAAAGTTATTTCATTTGGTGGACTATCTCCAAGATTGTCTATTAATTGCATTACATGATAGCTACATGTGCGTACACGACAAATGACAATGAGCGACTCCCATTTTCCTTTGTGTGGTGTTGGTGTAGCCCCGAAGCAGGCTACCCCCTGGCCGGCCGTATCACACAACAAGGCGAAAGTAACTCTAAGTGGAATACCTAAACTGGTGCACTCTTCTATTAATTCTGTGTGTCTTACAACGCCCCCCTAGGGGGTCTATTTATAGTCCGTAGACTATTACAATTCCGGTTTTGCCCTCCTACCAACCCTAGATCCCAGCGTCTCCCACCGTCGATCAAGGGCAAAGTGGTCCTTTCCCGCCTCGCGATCCCACCTACCCTCCTTGGGCTGCTTGGCGTTGGGTCACGAGCACCTGCAAGACAAGGCTAGAAGACATTCGTCAATAGGTCGTTCCGGAAGCGCGACCGAAAGCGACCGCTTTCGGCTACTTTAGCCGGAGTCCGGGGATCCACGCCGAGAGGTCGTTCCCGGGGCGGAGACACGAACATTTGGTATCTCAGGCCGAAAGTCGACGCGAACCGCCCCCCGAGGGCACCTCAGGTGGTTGCTTCGGGCTCCTCCTGACGAGGCCCAAAGGAATTGTGGCGTGGTTGCTACCCTCGGGGACATAACCGAGAACCTTTGCCATGCTTGACCGCCACAAGACGCCGAATGGTGCGACCTCCGGCCTCCAATGGTCGAAAGCGCGGGCCTTCGACAAGCCAAACCGAATGTTGGCGCATGCAGGCCGCAGGCTCCTATCGCGAGGGCGGCGGTCGAATGCGGCATCCGGCTCTTGCAGCCGAATCCTGCGGCACCTGTTCATATGACGGCACTTTGCTCGGACAACCCTCGACCATCGAATGTTCGCCCGTTAGGGCCGAAAGCCTCTGCTTCCGACCGGGCTACACGAAGCCCTCGCCATTCGGGCGCCGCGCTACCCTCGGGTTCAAGATGCGTCAGGCCCGAATCCCTCAGGATCCGGCCGCTGAGGCCGAATCCTGCCTGTCTCGTGCTATCTCTATCTCAGGTTTCCTGGGCCGACCGCGGGGGGTGGACAGGTTCCGCCCCCCCAACGGTAGCCCCTCGGGACCAAGGGTGAGGTTCCTTCGTCCTCTCCTTGGTTTCGACCACCCGGTCCTCAAGAAACCCCCTAAGTGCCGAAAGCCTGATGCATGTTTTTCTCGGCGAGGTAGCCAAAAAATTTTGATTAATTAATTTTTTTTTAGGAGCGAAACGTCGCTTCCTCGGGCTGCGTGTCCCGAGGTGACGGATGGGACATGGCCTCGGGCCGCGGGCCGCTTTTCCCTTTATAAGGAGGTCGGGGCCGGGATGGGAAACTCCGCCCGGCTCATTTGTCTCTCGACGCTTCACGCCTCCTGCCCTCACCGAGCTTCTGAGCTTTCGGCGACCTCGGCATTCGGTGCTTGAAGGCTTTCGGCAGCTAGCTCCTCCTCTCCAAGTGAGTTTTGTTCTTCCCTTGTTGTTATTCGGTTGAGTTGGGCGTCTGTTTTTTCATTTTAGGGTTTCGTCGTTCTTTATATTTTTGCATTCTAGGTTTTGTTGACTCGGTAGAATGTCGGGTTCGGCTGCCTCGGGGTCCGGCTCTTCGTCAAAGAGATCCGGATCTACCAGCAGCTCCTTGGGTTTGGCTCTCGGCTCCGGAAAACATGATCAGCCAAGGCTTTGTCTGCAGTATAAACCCGCATCTGTTTTCCAGTGAAAGTGACGATGGATCCGAATCTGACAGTTTGGTTAGCCCCCAGATCATGGATGAGGATGTTGACATTGAGGGGTCTCCTTTCGGTGGGAATCTATCGGCCCACGATGAACTCGATCTTTCGGCACAGCCTGAGCCCGAGGCGTCTTTCGGGGATGTGGAGGGTTCAGATGACGAAAGCTACTCAATCGCAGAAGGTTCCGGGGAGAATCCGGGGCCGCAGTCTCGCCGCGAAGTGTATTGGGCCGGAGCCTCGCGCGTTAGCGAGGAAGTTTTGAATGATTACGTTCGGAAAGGTTTCATGGACCGTCGGACAAGGTTGCTTTGCCGGGCTCCGACCGGGGAGAAGGTCCCGAAACCAAAACCTGGTGAAGCACTCGTTTTCAAGGATTACTTCCGGGCTGGGCTTCGGCTACCGTGTGAGGACGGCTTCGTTGGCGGTGTTCTTGAACGGTTTGGATTGCAACTGCATCACTTGACACCGAATGCATTCACTCGCTTGGGGGCCTTCGTCTGGGCCATGAAAATGATGGGAGCCCCCTTGTGTGTCGAAACGTTCGTTCAGTACTATGCGCTTCACAAGAAGCCGAAGCAGGTCCGGGACGTGAGGACCAAAGAACACTGTTACGTCCAGTTTGGGGCTTATACTTTCATTCCGAAGGGAAACCTTCGACTCGCACCTGCCTTTTGTAACAAGTGGACAAAGTGGACGCAGTTCTGGTTCTACGCACGTGTCAGTGCTAGAAACGAGCTCGAAGCATCTACATCCGGCTTGCCGCTGGATAGTATCCTTGAGAGCCGAATGGTCCCCCTGCGTGCGAAATGTCATGCGCAGTTTTTTGAGAATGCTGAGGGGGATGCGGAAGCCACTATGGCGTTCCTCGCCACCTTAGAAAGGCAGAGCACCCGAGACCTGGTTGAGGAATGGATTGCAATGGGGGTTCGGCCTCTGAGCTGTGATGTAGGATTCGTCGTTGACCCTCCTAGTTATGGCTATGAGACAAATCCCATCCAAGCTACCGTTCCTTCGCGCTTTCATTCGAAGAAAGCGTTCTTGGAATATGTAATCGACGAAACCGATGCTATCCTGGGAGCTGTTGGCAAACGCGAGTATGACATGGCCAAGGAGATTATCGGGGAGAATGCCCGAATCAATAGGGTCTTTGATGCCATGGAGGTGCCTTATCCTCATCGGTTGACCCCGGCCGAGGCTAAGGCAGAAAAGGCTGCACGAAAGGCGGCCTACCGCGAGAAGGCTGTTACTCGTGATTCGGCTCCGCTTGAGCGGGTGAAGAGGCAGAAAACGTCTGAGCAGAGGAAGCCGAAGGAGCCGAAAGACGTTGAGGTAGGTCGTGCTTTGGCTAAGGTTCCCGGCCTTCATAGCCGAAAGGTTACATTCGGTCGTACTCGTCTCTTTGGCATTGTTACTTCTGCTTCGGTACTTTTATCTATCCTTCTTGTGGTTTTCGGCCGTGTTTTCGGCTATTTTATTTGTTACGTGCGAACTTTCGCACAACTTTCTCTGTTTTTGCTAATGTTCATTCGTTCTTTGCAGGTTATTTCCAGTGATTCGGAAGAGATGGCCGACAAGGCTGTGAAGGACCCTCTTGCCACCCTTAAGGATGCTGGGGATTCGACTTCAGTCGGCCCAAACTTTGTCACAGTGAAGCGGCCCCGTGATTCTTCCGCAGCCGCGAATGCTGCTGCTATGAAAAAGCAGAAGTCCAGTAAGGAGCTCCCCGTTCCGGCAAGCGTCACTCCTTCCTCCTCAACACCGAAGGCTGCCCCCGGTAAGTCTCGGTTCTACCGGGAATTCGTCAAGACTTCCGGTCTTTTCAAGGATTGTCTTTTTCGGACATGGCACACTCTCTCTTGGAAGCACTTCTAGTGATTTCAGGGAGCCCGTTGTGTACTCCGGGTTTAGCTCTCCCGAGGAGATGAGCCCCCGAAGAGAGAAGACTTACAAGCTTGCTCATTGTCTAGGAGTGCATTCGGACGCTAGGGTGGTGGCGGGGGTGGATCCGCGCACTTTGCCCCTTCTTCCTTCGGAGGGGGCGGTTAGATTCGGCACCGACTATTCCTCCTTGTTCACGGCTCCTCAAACTGAGAAGGAGCTATTGAAGACGGAGCCACAGTTGCTCCTTGATTCTCTTAATTTTTATGCTACTGGGGTAAGTTACAGTTTCTCCCTTTGGTTTACGAATGTGAGTTTCGGATTAATCACTGATTCGTACCTTTTTGTTTTTCTTTCTTTTTTCTTGCAGTCCATGCTGATTGCCCGAACCCTGGAAAAGAAGTTCCAGGGTCAAGGCAGCAAGGCTCTAGAGGCCGAAAAGGCCAAGGCCGAAAGCCTTGCCAAAACGCTGAAGACGGCCAAGACCGAGAAGGCAAAGGCCGAGTCTCGGGCCGAGAAGGCCGAAAAGAGATCTCTGGAGCTGGAGCAGAAGGTTAAAGACCTGGAAGCTGAGCTTGAGGCTGAAAGGAGGGCTCACCAGTCGGATTCGCATGCCCTCGAGCATGAGACGAAGGCTGGTGTTTCGGCCCTGCAACGGCTGCTGGCCTCTTTCGGCGACGAGGCCGTCGCGCCGTCGGAGCTAGGTCATAGGGAGAGGCTCACATGGCTCGTGCAGGAGATTCGCGGTCTGTATGACCGGGTGGACACCGGGCGAGGCTATGCCTCCTTGGAGACCATTCGGGCATTCGGTTCCGCTCTCCATGAGCTCGGGTGTCCCCATGTGGAGGTCGTGGAACCTAAAGAGGATCCGGCCGCCTATTGGAAGACCCCTGCTGAGGTGCTCCCTGTGGCTGGCCGGTTTTATGAAGGCTTCTGGCAGAAGGGTGGAAAAGACCTTGCTCTATTCTGTGCGGCCGAATCGAGGGCTTCGGTCAGTTTAACCTTTCTTTGCGCCCAGTGTTGTCCATTTGGGTTTCGTTTACTTGTACTTCTTACTGACGAATGGTTTTGATTTTTATTGGCCAGAATGCTGAAGAGAAGGAGGAGATTCGGGCTAAGGTGCATGCGTTTATCAGGGAGCGGGATGGCCGGACAGCTCATGACGAAACCGGCAGCCCCTCCACGGACGGAAGCCCCCCTGCTCAAGACAATGTTGATGCTGCCGGAGATAGGGTAGATGATGTTTGAGAGATTTTTAATTCGGCCTTGTTGGCCTTCGTGCTTGTAATGACACATGGTTGAACAACTTGTTAACTCTTTTGGCAGGTTCCCGAGGAGGGGACCTTTAATTTTATGGAAGATTTGACTCCTCTACACGTAGAGCGCGATGGTTTCGGCGTTAGTGGCGCTTCATGGATTAGGGCTCGGGATAATCATCCTGAGGGGATGGATGGCTTTTTCACTTCCCGTCGACAAAAGATGATTCGACATGGTCATCGGATGCTTGATTTTTGGAGCAGTTTTGTACCTTCGACTAGGCAGAGAAATTTAGTTCGCGGCGTTTTACTGGAGCCGAAAGTAGAGGTGGAGGAGGAGTCTGTTGGACTTCCACCCCCTAGGTATAGGTATTGTTCTGTTAGAGATCTTTGGCTAAACTAGCCACGTACACGATGCCTTTTGATTCTCGTACACGTGTATAAGGCTGCTCTCGGTTTGGAAAGTTTCGTTTTCTCGGAAAAAAATTTTGTCTTGTCAAGAAACCCCCTCCCCCCTTTTGCGAGGAGACGAAACTCATGCGCTTTTCTGAAAGTTGCTCTATTTTTAACTTAAACCTTGTACATGTTGCGTGTTGGTCATGCAGACCTGATCTTACATATCTTGCACATTCGGCCATCTTGAGGCTACAACTTTCTCTTTTCTCCTAGCTAACTGGTACGTTCGACCAGGAGTAGGCAAACGAATCCCTGGTGTTTGGGCGAATGCTTCGTGTTTCGGCATTTGACCGCCCACCTTCTTGTATACTCGAGCGGCTCCGAAATCGCCCCTGTCATGCCCATGGGGATGAACTTGAGCAATGGAGAATGTTGTCCCGGGTTTAACCAGAGCATTCGGTGCTTCAGATTTCTGATGTTCGGGTTTTTGGGGATGAGCTTGCACAATAGAGAATGTTGTCCCGGGTTTCGCCAGAGCATTCGGCACTTCAGATTCCTGATGTTCAGGTGGGATGAGCTGGTATTTCGCTGAAACCCTGATATTGTCGACCACCTTGAGTAATCATAGATGCTTCTGAAATGGTCGACATGCCTTCGCAGCGACTTTCTATGAGCTAGGCCTCTGGGTTTCCTCGTGGTGGAATTGTCTTTCGACAAGCTCTTTCATGACAGCGCATTGTAGGTAAGCTGCCAGGGCCACTCACTATTCAGCTGTTTCCCCCTATGTGGCCGAATGCTGGCTATCCTTTCCTGATCCCTCTCAATCCACTACACCACAGCCCAATTGAACGTCTGATCAATGGTCGGTATAAATATTAAAATTACGTTGGACGGTCCGGTCGGTATATCATAGTAACAGATGGTCGGTCGCTACATCTTATTATTTCGTGAGACGGTCGGTCGCTATTTTTACTTTCTTTATTTGTTGAGGGTCGGTCGGCATAGCTGATTTAGTAGGTCCATCGGTCGGTCCGGATACTGAATTGGGCCCGCCCGCCGGTGAATTGGGCCAAACCCTAGCATCGCCTGCTTTTCCCCAATCCCGGTCGACCCGACTCCTTCCCACTCGACGCAACTCCCTCCCACGCGACGCCCTGCCGTCGCCTCCACTACCGCCCGACCCCGCCGCCCCGATCCACCAATATGGCGCGACCACTACCTCCTCCGCCAGGCGCCCATCTTGCCGGGGGCGGTTTATGACTTAGGGTTTTAACGCTGGCAACAAGCGGGGTCCAGCGCAAGCGGTTTCGTGGGGTCCAAGCCATGGCGGCCGGCCGCGGCGGGATCCCGGCGTGAGCTTCGACGGCGGCGGGATTCCGGCGCGGCGGCGACGATGGCGGTTCTGGGTGCACGGACGGCATCGACGCAGGATCCCGGCGCTTGGACCAGCGTGGCGACGACGACGCCCTAACACCGACCGCTCCCCCGCCGCCGCCGCGCCCCGACGCCCCCCTGCCGCCCCTATGCCGGACGCGCGTCCCCCGCCGGCGAAGGCAGTGTGCCCCTCATAGCCGGGCGCCGGCGTCCTCAGCCCCTCGACAGCGTGGATTGGGTTGCCTCAGCGATGTACTTGCATGTGGTGAGCCCTTCCTCAAATCTCCCCTTTCTTCCTGTGAGGATCTGATGAGCTCTATTTTTTTTTCCAATGTGGATTTGAGGTATTGTGTCGTTGACTCGTGATGTGAACGGCAGTCCCCTCCAATGACACACCGACCTCAGATTTGATTTTTTTTAAGTGCTCGGTTTCAGCACACGTCAAATTGAATCAGCAATTCCTTTTCCAATTGGTACTAAATGGGATCTGAAGAGTAGAAGAGATTATATCCAAGAATTTGCACTAGTTTGAATGAAATACATGTTAGTGTATTTGCAGCACAAGTCAAAGTAATTCTGTAATTTTCGTAACATGCTTTTTAAGTTTTCTGAATGAATTATCGATAACAACACACTTCTGAATACAATATAGGCTATGTTAGCGTTTTTGTAACACACGTCAAATTGAATCAGTAATTCTTTTTCAATTGATATTAAATGAGATTTGGAGAGTAGAAGAGGTATTGAACCATCTAGGCAAGCAAAAGAATGGTTAGTTGTTTGCAGACTCTCTTTGTGCAAACTGGGTATCGAGTTTTAGATATTTTTTTCATCTACTGCTGGTTTTGAGGAAGAGACAAGAACAGAGAGGACTGTCTAAAGGATGTCTGCTTGCTGCTGGTTTGTCATTGTTCAGTCAAGGTCTTGTGGAATTTATTAAAAGTTATGTCTACTAGTGCAATACTGGCCTAGAAAAATCTACATTGATTGTTTCCTAAATCCTAATACAGCAATGGCATTTGTTTTTAGTTGTGATGGATGGCTTGTACTTCTAGTAAATTGATGACAGCTTACTAATTCTTGGTGCTGCAGGGAAAGTGAGCTAGAGAGGAGCACAACAAGCCTTTCAGTAAGCACAACAATCTTACTAGTTATTGGTGTTGTAGGGTTGTGAGGGTGCTGCATCAGGGCTTGGCAACAAGGTATAGAAAATTGTTTTCACTTTTACTCAGAAAAGTGATTGTTGTTTACTGCTGCTGGTGGAATTAGTCATGCCAATGTGCTATTAGAAGGATGGTTCTTGGGCCTCTGTTAATTAGGATGCTTTTATTTCAGATTTAATTAACTTGGGCCTCTGTTGACTCACTTTATGGTTAGTGACTTATTGTTTGAGACTGAATGTTGCTAGCTGTAAACTTTTATGTTTCAGGTGAGAGGTAATAGATAGAGGTAGCCTGATGCATGCAGCAAGTGGATGGATTGAAGTGCTAATGGCGACTGCATTGATTAGCTAGCTAGAGATAAAAACTCTTAAGCACTTCCTAGTGATGAATCATTTGTAGGAGTACCACCAAACCGTTAAGATGTAAGACAAATGCTTATGGATATAATATAAGTGTTTGCTATGATGAGTTTTTGTGTTGTGACTATATTGTTTCAAAATGGAATTGTCAATTGAATGTTTCATAGATCGTATGATTAGTACTGATCATGAGATTAATGTATAAACATATACTATTATGCTGTAATTTCCTTTTATGTAGAGCGTCTGATGGTTGGTCGCTATATAATATATAGCGTCAAAACCATTGGTCGCTATAAGTTTGTAATTGGCGTCCGAACGGTCGGTCGCTGTATGTTTGACGCATACCCGAACGGGCGTCGGTCGCTATAAGTAAGTTGGTCGCTATAAACGTATAGCGGCGCCGATTATTTCGACCGACTACATTTGGTCGCTATATGTTTATAGCGACCGTCACGTATGTCGCTATCTCGACTTATAGCGACCATCCGTAGCTCGCTATAGATAGGTTGTGGTATAGTGATCCTAAAGAGCCTGAGCTCTTCTTGGGCTATGGCCCTTTTGCATTTTTCTTGATGGCTATCTAAGGATATCCCCTTGACAGCTTGTGGCTGTTTTTCTGAGGGGTATGTGACCCTGGGGTCCTTTTTATAGTGGTTTTTGGCTGTCCTTGTCATATCCTGGGCCTTTATTGCCCTGATTGCCCGAGGTTATGGCCTGAGAAGATGTTTTGTGATGCATCCTTTATTAAATGAAGACACCTACTCTGTCCTTTTTGTGGACTTTTAATGATTGTTTGCTTTAGTGGATGCTTTTTGGCGAGGGCCAAGCTGCTCCTTTGCGGGTTTCACCGCTAATTTTCCGTTTTTGACTTTCTAGTCAATTTTTCGGATCTTTGTGGGCTTTTTGCCTCGGTTTTTGTATTTGGAAGTTGTCACTTTCGGACTCCCTCGACTTTCGGTCCTCTCGACCTTAGTCTTACCTTTCGGCTTTTATGCCTTGGTTTGCTGATCTCTTCAGCATATACCCATTTCGGGCATGAGTTTCGCCGAATATGTCAAGTGTGACTTAGTCACCTCTTGCTTTCGGCTCTTTTGTCTTAACGGCAGTGAATGGGGGAAGGAAACCTTTATAAGGGGTTTATGACTTAGTGTTTCCAAGTTGCCTCGTTAAAAAACCTCACACCCTCGAGAGGGCTTCCCCTGTGAGGAAAAAGACAGCAACCCAGTGTGGTTTCGTACCTTAATTCTTACAAACCATGGCAAAGAAAAAGAAAATTACAACTCCTGTTCGAGGAGCATTCGTCATGCGTAGAACCGACGGAGGTTGTCTGCGTTCCACGTGTGAGTGGTATCATCGCCTTCTTCTGTCTTGAGCCGAAACATGCCGGGCTTGACCATGCTTGCGACGACGAAAGGTCCGTACCATTGCGATTGCAGCTTGCCCTGCTTGTCCGCATGGCGAATCAGGACGAGGTCGCCCGGGTAGATGTTCTTGCGTAGTACTTTCTTGTCCCGCCAGCTTTGGGTCTCCTTGTGGTAGTTGTCGAGGTTTTTTGCCGCCTGCAACTTTCGGAATTCAGATGTGTCAGCATCTACAAACCTTTGAACTTCTGTTACATCAGCTATTTGTGTACGAAACGAGCCGAGCCTGAGCTCTTCAGGCGTTATGGCTTCCTCCCCGTAAAGGAGGCGAAATGGAGTGAATCCGGTGGCTCGGGACTTGGAGATGTTGTGGCCCCAAACCGCAACGGTCATTTCGGCTGGTCACTTTCCTTTACTTGTGTCCCATAGAGACTTGGAGACGGCTGAGAAGATTAGACCGTTGGCTTTTTCGACCGCGCCATTGCTCTGTGGGTGATAGATCGACGCGAAAAGTCACTTTGATTGAAAGCTCCTCACGAAGTTCGAAACTTCGGTTGAGTCGAATCGCTTGCCGTTATCTACGATTATGTAGGATGGGACCCCGAAATGACAGATTATCTGTTGCCAAACAAAGCTGATTAAGGTTGCCGAGGTGATTCTGGCCAGGGGTCTTGCTTCTATCCACTTGGTAAAATACTCAAGTGCCACGGCTGCGAATCTCACGCTACCTGGAGCTGTTGGTAGTGGTCCTACTATGTCCACTCCCCATCGTTGGAGCGGCCAGGTAGGCACTATCGACTTGGTGGGGTTGGATGGTGCATTTTGCTTCTTGGCAAACATTTGACAACTTTCACATGTTTTCACCAGTTGCTTTGCATCTTCAGCTGCTGATGGCCAGTAAAACCCTTGTCTCATTGCTCTATGGGCTATTTCGTGAGGCCCTCTATGTGCTCCGCACATTCCTCCATGGATTTCGTCCAGGAGCTTTCGTCCTTCTTCGTGGCCGATGCACTTGAGCTTTGGTGCTACAATGCCGTCTTTTGTAGAGCTCACCTCTTATGATGGAGTAGTGCTTTGTTCGTGACTCCATTCTTTTCTCGCTCATGCTTGAGTCCGGTTCGAATGTTCCTGTCGGGGGAATGTGAATATCGGGCTCCTCCAATTATGACTTGCGATGACGTGGATGGCCCTTGGTTCCTCCTCTTCTTCTCTGATTGCCTTGGTTGAAAGCTGTTGGAAGAACACATCTGGAGGGGTCGAGAATGCCAAGCGCGGCTGCTTTTGCCAGCTCGTCCGCTTCTCTGTTTTCATTTCGTGGTATGTACTTTATGGAGAAACCGGTGAAATGCTTCTCCATTGCCCTTACTGCTTGTAAATATCTGACTAGGACCGGCTCCCTTGTCGTGTACTCCTTTCACAAAGGCCCGCTTACTACCCGCGGAGTCGGTCGCGAATGATGCATCTCTTAACACCCATTGCTTCATATTCGGCCGTATTGTTGGTCCTTGTGAACTGTAATCTGGCTGCATACCTAACGGATGGACCTTGCTGAGGTGTGAGTATGGCCAAAATCCCGGCCCCTTTGTCGCACTAGGCTCCGTCACAATATGCAGTCCAGATAGGTTCGTCAAAAATGATTGGGTTCCCTTCGGCTGCCGGAGTCCAGTCTGCTATGAAATCCGCGATTGCCTGAGACTTTATGGCTGATCTATGCTCGAAGTCAATTACGAACTCATTTAACTCAGCGGCCCATTTGCCTACCCTGCCCACGGCTTCGCTGTTTTTGAACAGAGCTTCCAAGGGCTGAGAAGAAACAACCCGAATCTTGTGTGCCTGGAAGTAGTGCCTCAACTTTCGACTTGCTATTAGGACCGTGTAAGCTATCTTCTCTAGTTCTGAGTAGTTAAGCTTAGCTGCTGAGAGGGCTTCGGATACATAGTAGATAGGAAACTGCTTAAGCTTGTTGTCCGCTCTTTCTCCTCAACGAGGACTGGGCGCTCATAAGAAGCGGCGATGCCGCTAAGTATAGCAATAATACTGCCTTTGGTGATGGCTTTGTCATGGTCGTTAGATTGGTGAGGTAATCTTTCAGGTCTTGGAAGGCTTTTTGCTGTTCCGGCCCCCATTCGAAATCCGTGCTATCCTTTAGCACCTTGAAGAAAGGTAAGCCCTTTTCTGCTGATCTCGAGATAAATCTGCTAAGAGCTGCTAGTCGGCCAGTGAGCCTCTGGACTTTCTTTCGGCTGTCCGGAGGCTTCATATCTATGATTGCTGCGATCTTATCTGGATTCGCCTCTATGCCTCTGGCCGAAACTAAACAACCTAACATCTTACCTTTGGTGATGCCGAAAATGCATTTTTCCGGGTTTAACCTGAGCCCGCTCCGCCTTAAATTTGCGAAGGTTTCCTTTAGGTCACTGATGTGTGAATCTTTCGAGCTGCTGATAACTACTATATCATCTACGTATGTCACAAGATTCTTCTTTTTCTTTTGTTCTTTAAACACTTCGTCCGACATTCTGGAGAAGGTAGATCCGGCGTTCCTCAGGCCTTCTGGCATTCGCTTGAAACAATAAGTCCCCCCTGGAGTGATGAAGCTTGTCTTCTCCTCGTCCTCCGGGTTCAGATGTATCTGATGATATCCGGAGAAACAGTCGAGTAGACTCATTCTTTCGCTTGACGAGGCTAGGTCAATCGGTGTCTATTCCGGGGGAGAGGATATGGGTCTTTCGGACATGCCTTGTTTAGATCGGTGAAGTCCACGCACATTCGCCATTTTTTGATGTCAGGGTCGGATGTCTTCTTCTGGACCATGACTACGTTAGCTAACCATTCGGGATATTGAACTGGTCTGATTACTCCTGCGTCCGAAAGTCTCTGGACTTCGGCTGCTGCTGCAGCGCTTCTTTCCTCGGATAGTTTCCTCAGCCGTTGTTTCTTAGGCTTCAGCTGTTGCTACTACACTTAAGTTGTGCTGAGCTAAGTTTCGGCTTACTCCTTTCAGATCCTCAGCTGACCAAGCAAAAACATCTGAGTTGGAGTCAAGAAATGCGGACAGCTGAGCTGCTTCATCCGGCTGGAGTTCTGAGCCGATTATGATCTCTCTTTCTGGACCTGTGGTGGATATTGGGACCCTTTTTGTGGATTCGGCTGACTCTACTTTCGGCTCTTTGGCCTTTTCAGTTTTGGGTTCTGGCTCTTCTTTCTCGTCGCCTTCTCTTTCGGCCTCAGTTACCTCATTGATCATGCTATATCCAGGTATTGGCCTTGCATCTATCTTCCGAGCTGCTTCCTGATCTCCCCATATAGTTACGATGCCGAAGGGGGATGGAATCTTCATGCACAAGAAGCTTTGCTTGATTACTGCATCGAACTTGCTTATGACTCCTCTGCTGAAGATCGCTGTGTAAGGATAGTCAATATTGACTATGTCGAATGTGATGGTTTCGGTTTGGCATAGGCCCACTTCACCGAAAGTCACCGCGATATCCTTTTTCCCAATCGCGTCTATCCTTTTTGGTCCGAAACCGAACAATGCATTACCCGCTGGATGCAGTGTCCTCCGCTCCATGTTCATGCTTTGGAAAGCCTTGATAAACAGAATATCTGCTGAACTTCCGTTGTCTATCAGGATGTTGTGAAGCGTGAACTTATCCACATTTGCAGTTGCGACGAATGCATCTGTGTGTGGGTAGTCTCTTAGCCGGAAGTCACTTTCGTGAAAAGTGATCGGGACCATTGACCATGCTGGCCTGTTCAGGGGCAACCTGGGTGTTACCGTGTGCACTCTTCTCACGTAGTCCCTTCTGGCTCGTTTGTTCTCGTGCTCGAGGTTGGATCCGCCTGTGATTGCATAGATGTGACCTTGAGACGGAAGTACGGAGTTTGATCCCTATTCTCCCCGACTACTTTCGGGCTTCATGTGTGCGTTCTGCGGTGGCTGTTCCAGATTTGTCGGAGAGGACACCGCCATTGATGGAGGCTGGGGCTGAGGGATGTAACCCGGGTAATTCCAGGAGTACTGATGATGGTGAACCGGAAGCAAGGGGGCCTGCTGCGCTAGTGCAGGTGGAGGTGGCAACTGAGTATTCTGGTAACCGAAATATGCATTCGGCTGAGCGCCCGCCGTTTCTCTCATGTTGAACACATGCTTCGGAGCTTGGCTGCCTTGTGAACTTTCGTCCTTTGATTTCTGTTCTTTGGCCATCTGCCCATACTTGCAGTCTCGACTGAAATGACCCATGTTTTCGCCACAGACAAAACAGTATGGTACTCTCGGACCATCCCGGCCTCTTCCGCGGCCTCTGCCCCTTGAGCTTCGGCCACCTCGGTTGGACTGATTTGTTTTGGAATTTGAAGTATCCCCGGTTCCTGGTTCTTGACTGGGTTCGGTCGTTTGAGCCGAATCATCTTGCACGTTGTTGACTGGGCGAGGGGTCTTGCCCCCTTTTTGGTTATTGGTCATGTTTGGATGTGGCGATTGCTGCTTTTCATCCTTTCTTGCTGCCTTTCTTCGTTTCAGCCCTTCTTCTGACTTCGCGAACTTCTTGATCTGATCATATAACTCAGTCAAGGTTTTGGGTTCCTCCCTGTCTAGCTGTGCGGCGCACTGACCTATAGCCATTCCTTCAATCGCCGCCGCTATGACCACTTCATCTGATACATTCGGTGTCTGGGCACGAAGCTGCACTATCTTCTCGAGGTACTACGTCAATGACTCTCCATCCTCTTGCTTGAGCTTCAGGAAATCTCTGGTTCCCTTTTTTAGGGCCCGGAAGCCTTCAAAGGTGATTATCAATTGCTCCTTCAGCTGTTTCCAGTTTCTTACCGATAACGGACGAAGGGCGATGTACCACTCATGCGCAATGTCTTCCACCGCCATTATGAGGGACTTTGCCAGGGTGACCGAATCCCCCCCTGCCGAATGTACTGCGGCTTCATAGCTTGCGATGAACTTTCTTCGGTCCGACTTCCCATTGAACGATGGCAATCTGGGCTTGTACCCTATTGGCCATGGGCTTAGCTGAAGTTCCGGTGCTAGGGGTGAGACCGGATCGACCTCCCCCTCCGAGACGAAACTGGTTCTCGCTCCTCCCTGGGATGGTGCTGTGTTTTTCTCTAGCTGAGCCATTTCTTGGAGCAGATTCTCCTTCTCGATTTCGGCGAGCCTTAGCTGTTCACGAGTCGACTCTTCTCTTCGCCTAGCTGCTTCTCCTTTCATCATTGCGTCCCTCTGGGCCCTCAACTCTCTGAGCTCTGCTTGCCTGAGGCTCAACTCTTGTATTAACTTGGAGCGTTGCTCCTGCTCATTACCTGGTGTTTCACGTTCTTGAGGCTGCTCTTCTTCTGAGTCTTCTTCCTCTTCTTGGGCTTCGGCGCCTTCTGCAGTGGAAGGGCCTTGGCCAGTTATTGCCCCCGGGCCTGTGGCCGCATCTTCTGCTTCGCCCTTGCCCTGACCTGCTGGAGTGACGATCTCCGGCGGAGGGTCCGACGGAGGATCCGCCGGGGGAGATCCGGCTGCTGCTGCCGGCGCCGCCTTGGGTCTTCCTCTCCCTAGAGCCATGGGTTACCTGCACAACCACGGTGGGCGCCAATGTTGGTGTAGCCCCGAAGCAGGCTACCCCCTGGCCGGCCGTATCACACAACAAGGCGAAAGTAACTCTAAGTGGAATACCTAAACTGGTGCACTCTTCTATTAAGTGCATCGTGTGTCTTACAACGCCCCCTAGGGGGTCTATTTATAGTCCGTAGACTATTACAATTCGGTTTTGCCCTCCTACCAACCCTAGATCCCAGCGTCTCCAACCGTCGATCAAGGGCAAAGTGGTCCTTTCCCGCCTCGCGATCCCACCTACCCTCCTTGGGCTGCTTGGCGTTGGGTCGCGAGCACCTGCAAGACAAGGCTAGAAGACATTCGTCAATAGGTCATTCCGGAGCGTGGCGGACCGAAAGCGACCGCTTTCGGCTACTTTAGCCGGAGTCCGGGGATCCACGCCGAGAGGTCGTTCCCGGGGCGGAGACACGAACATTCGGTATCTCAGGCCGAAAGCTGACGCAACCGCCCTGAGGGCACCTCAGGTGGTTGCTTCCGGCTCCTCCTGACGAGGCCCAAAGGAATCAAAATATAAATGGCGTGGTTGCTACCCTCAGGGACATAACCCAGAACCTTTGCCATGCTTGACCGGCAAGACGCCCGGCGAATGGTGCGACCTCCGGCCTCCAATGGTTATAAAGCGCGGGCCTTCAACAAGCCAAACCGAATGTTGGCGCATGCAGGCCGCAGGCTCCTATCGAGGGCGGCGATCGAATCGCGGCATCCGGCTCTTGCGGCGAATCTGCGTTAGGGCACCTATGTTCATATGGCGGCACTTTGCTCGGACAACCCTCGACCATCGAATGTTCGCCCGTTAGGGCCGAAAGCCTCTGCTTCCGACCGGGCTACACGAAGCCCCTCGCCATTCGGGCGCCGCGCTACCCTCGGGTTCAAGATGCGTCAGGCCGAATCCCTCGGGATCCGGCCGCTGAGGCCGAATCCTGCCTGTCTCGTGCTATCTCTATCTCAGGTTTCCTGGGCCGACCGCGGGGGGTGGACAGGTTCCGGCCTCCCCCCAACATGTGGTTCTACAGAAAGACCAGAGAAAGTATAGAAAAGAAACAGCATAGCACAATAGCTTAAAACTACTAAAAAACGTAATCCACTGCTCCGCAACAGAAAACTAACCAGCTTAAAGCATCTCTTAGTTGTCAGCAGCATCTAAGGACCTTCTGGAGCTTGCCTTTGGTTTGATAATCAAGTGATGGTTTTGTAGCTAAACTAAGATTAAGTTGGGAGTTGCTGGCATGTTTCGTTAGAGATCTGAACAACATGGGTAGCTAAAAGTGACAAATGGAACTGAACTGAACTTTTTGCAGTTCAGCCTTTTTTAACAGAAAAAAAAAATCATGTTTACCCCCTGGGCGTCAAAAACCCGATTTGGACCCTTTTCTTAGTGCCTTGACCTATGGTGCTGATGAAACACTTGTCTCGGCGCCATAAGTCGTGACGTCGGAGGCTGAGGAATACGTGTGGCTAGCGACATGGCGCTGACATGGCTAGAGACCGCACCGTGTTTCATGAGATATGGCGCCATGGCGTGGTTGAGACGTCTTACCTCGGCGCCATAGGTCATGGTTCCAAGAAATGGGTCCAAAGTCGGGTTTTTGATGCTAGGGGTTAAACGTGATTTTTTTTCAAAAAATGGCTATATTGCAAAAAAAAAAAATGGCGACTGGAACTCGTAGTTGATTTTTGCATGGGTAGAGAAAGGTCTGGTTCAAAAACTATGTCTCAGAATGCTAATGATGACAATATAAATATAATTTTAGATATCATCATCTTCCCTAATTGCACAACATGGCAATAATAAAACACACCATTGCAACACTGCTTTTCTAGTGAACTACATCTGTGTTGTGTGCTTGTCTTCCTAATATATATTATACTGTTCATGTGTCACACCCCAAATTTTTGGATTTTGGGTTGTGACTAGAAAACACTAAATTCATTTTTGAGCTTTCCGTTTAATCTTTGATTATAAGTTTCTCGAAACCCATAGACTCAACTTCAAATCACTTTTATATGATCGAGTAACATCAATCCGTCACTCAAACCTTTTCAGGGAATTTTTCGGCTTTTCTGGAGCTATTTCTCGCTTTCTGTGAGCCTTTTTCTTTTTCTAGATCATCTCAAATATCTTTTCATGAGCTCCAAATACTTTATTTGGCTTCATCATGATTCAAAGTGTCTCTGGGAATTTTCCCTAAGTTTTCGGAGCCATTAGGTATCTTTCGGGGTTTAAATATTAATTCTAGACTTTTCTAAAATTATCTTAATCCTGAAATTACTTAATTCCGAGAATAATAATAAAATCTAATCCTATTCTAATTCCACTCAAAGCCTACCTTTATATTGTCTTCTGGAATCAATTGTTTGGTTTCCGAACTTAACTCTCTCATTGTTTCCCCAAGATTTCTCTTTTTGCTCTAAATAAATATTGTATTTGAGCTATTTTGCTTTGACGTGATGATCCAAAACAGCAAGCGATCAGGCTAGGATCGGAACTCTATATCCATCAAGCTGTGTCCGACTATTATTAGCATGCCTATCATCATCGTTCCTTCCAAGCCATATATGCCGTACGGGCCAAGGTTTCTGTGTGTGTCATCTATAAATAGCAAAGAGTCTTGGCCGATTGAATCCTTTTCCAAACCCTTGTAACCACGCAGCTCTTTGCCATCGCCGCCTCATGCACAATCCAATCCGCAACGCCCGGAGCCCTCGTGCCGCCGTCGCCAACCATGCTACTACAGCCGCATGTCGTCCCCGCCGCCTTTTTCCTCATCAGCACATATCGATCAGATCGCCTGCCAACCATACGTAGTCCGCACCGTCGATCATCGCCCGTGCTTTGCCTGCCTTCGTCTGCATGAAGCTGCAATCCAGACGACCATACTAATCATCGTGGACGTCGTCTGCTGTATACAGATGGTGAGCACCTTGCATGTATTCTTATCTCGAATGTCTAGTTCACATCTTTGCCTTGCTGCCGGCCATGCATGCATGTTCATCATGTCCGACCATCCATCAATGCCGTGGAGATCACCTAGTATGCCGGAGAATCCTGCCAACATGAAGCCACCATCCATCCTGCTCTTGCTGTTGCAGAACTCCGGCCATCGATCGTTGTTCGTCATCGGTGAGCACTGAACATGCATATGGTTCCTATCTCTTTCTCGTTTATCTTCAGTTAAACTGAGCAGTACATGCATGTGTTTTGCTAGTCAAAACCGAACTGCAGGATGATGTTTTGCTATCTCCTACTGAACCATCCCTTGCCGTAGCTACCAAAGCCCATCGATGGCTAAAGGGTCATCAGCTACAATGCAGATCGACCAGCTGAAATCATCAAGATCAGATGTCACCGGCGTAGTCTACCACTTGGAGTTTGTAAGTCCGGCCGCCGCACATCGATCCTATTTTGTGTTATGCCCTGCCATCTCTTATATAGACGTCTGACCGTTTCAGATCATCTTCGGCCATGTACCAGTTCATCATCGATTTGTTTCCATATTTGCTAGCATGTTCCTCGGCTGTAGCAACTGCAAGTCCGAGCGTCTTTGTCCATGCTACTGAAGCATGTTGGCTGGTGAAGCATGTGCAAACGTGCACCAGGATTAACTGAAGGTCAGCGGCCAGATTAGTCCCTTGTCCCATTATTTTATTGATCAAATATTATGTTGATGTCACGAGTTGTCATTCATGCATGATAAATCATCATTCTCTATTTATTTCTCAACCAATAAATTTTATCTTTCATATACATCATGGAGCTGCTCAGTTGTATATGCTCGTCATTGTCGTTATCTTATTTCCATCATATCTTAAATCATGCTAGGTGTTCTCAAATGTTCATCTTTAATCATGTTTCCAACTTTTGAAGTTCAAGATTAATTCTAATATATTATTTTATTAAAGGAAATCTTGTTTAATTGATAGCTTCTCTGATCTAGCTCCGTTATCGACGTTTCTTGTGTTCTCTTGTCCGTAGCAACGAGTTTTCCTTTAGCTTGCTGTTTAAAAGCTTTTGCGATGTTTGGTGTATTGTTCTTAGTTTATTCTTTTTGCCTGCTTGTATGTGTGGTGCTTGCTACGAGTAGAACGAGGACCGCTTGTGGGTGTTGAAGAGTGGAAGATGATGATCGGAAGCAACAATGAGAAAGTTGGAGCAACATAAAAGGCAAGTATAGTTTTGGGATATGCTAGCTTTAATCCATGATCTTATAACTTGCTTAATGTTTATGCACTGAACTTTAAATGTGAATTCTTTGGCAACATGGGGATTTGTCTGTGACAGAGATCCGGGTATTATAGTACAGCTATGGGGGTTATATGGCTCTGACATTAGTTCCCTAGAGATCATTTTTCTAGCAACTTGGAGGAATTGCCGAATTGGATATAGGATGCTCTCTATCCTGAAGATATGTGTATAGGCTGCGGTAATGTGCCATATTGGAAGGGGGGTTCTATGTCTGACGACTTAGCTACCCCAACTTGTTAGACAAACCTTTAGGGGGCTTCTTAGTGGTTTCGGTGTACGGGAAGTCATGAGCCCGTGCATTTAGGAACCACGACTCGTAGTGAAAGTGTACACCTCTGCGCAGAGTTTGAAAAACTGGTATACTAGCCTTGCCCAAGGTCACGGGCGGCCCTGGAACCTTTACATTAAGGATAATGACTTGTGTTTGTTAAATTGTTCATGGTTTATCGTTTTATGCTATTCATTATTTATGTTATAATGATCATGGGTTTTGGATAGATATTGCCTAGCTATTCTTGCGGAGTTCGACATGGACTCACTCTTGCTATTTCCCACACACCTCAGGAGGAGTTTAGGCTTGTGGTCAACCAGTCAGTCGATCCCTGTGGAGTATACCCAGAAGATCGAAGTGTTTTCCGCGTTCGGCTAGCTGAGGTTATATTGTTTTATATTGTGTTCGTTATATTTCTAAGCATTGTGAATTGATACTACCCTTTTACTTGTGGCTATATGTGAGATTTGACTTCCAGGGCTCACATATGGTGTATACTTGGTTTTGTCCTTAAAACCGGGTGTTACATCATGTAACTATTCCGACCAATATGAAGGAAAGTAGACTTGTCCAGGCAAATTTGGTATTATGGAAAATAGCATATCGAAATGTTGGCAGAGGCTGGAACCTGTTCTCCTATCCTCTCGAAATGAGAGGCAGCCGAAAAAGCCAGACACTGAAGCTCTCCAACCAGGCATGCATGGGCTCTAATTTATATGCTATCTAGTTCAATCGCACAGCCATTGTGGCCAACTGAAATAATAATAGTGACAGCACTAGAAATAAACCAGCGATGGATAGTTATGACAGTCCTTATTTGTTTCCTCATGACAGAAGAAACACTAGACCACCTCTTTTTTCACTGCCCATTCACAGAGGCCTCTTGGAACATCGTCATTGACTTTCAGATTCACTTGTCAAGCATCTGGCTTCGTTTCTCTGAAGCTTCTCAAACAGCAAGTCCAAGGACATTCAATATTGAAATATTCATCCTTCTGTGCTGGAGTATCTGAATGGAAAGAAATGACCTCATATTCAGAGCCATACAACCAAGAGCGTGGCTAAATGCAAAGCTAAATTTCACTTCCAAATTGGTCTTGATGTTGCACAACATGCTGCAATATGCTGCAAAACAGCCCCTACTGTACGTAGCCAGCCACCCCAATAGTCTCTGTTCTACGTAGTGTCAGTTGGTTCCTCTAACTTCTTGTGATCTTACAAAAATAGCTTAGGGAGCATAATAACATCTGCATCTTATAATGGTCAAAATAGACTTAACAACTTTTCAGATCTCGTTCACTAGAAGTTCTCCTCATTCCCACATTGTAAAGTTCGGACTCCCAGTCATATATAAGAAGCAACATGCCTAGGTGTGTCAGACTGTAGTCCAATGGAATCAATGAACAATTACAACGAACTCTATTCTTTCCCTTGCTACATGCTGGCAAATAGTAGTAATTTTAAAAGTTGAGGAAGGCAGCAACTGGAGGAAACAGAGCTGTAAGTTGCACGAAGCAATTGGAGTTGTTTGTTGCAGTCCAGATGAATTAGGTAGTACTAGTATAATGCCCGTGCTAACGCAACGGTGACATTCAAAATACAAAGTTGAAGGATAAAAATATTATTTCTCTGCATAAAACTCCACCATTGCAACTGAGCGAACCACATGCATGATACAAACAAACATATGATCTGGGATTCCTCTTTACTGAAATTGACTTAAATTTCTTCAAGGAAAAAGAATACATTATTCAACCAGTGAGTTCTATATCATTCAGAAGAAATAGCAAGCATTTAATCACTTTGATCCCAACTTTTGTATGGAGAACAATGCTCTTTTCGATACATGAAATTGGCTTTCATACCTCAGTTATGTGGGAAGTGTCATTTGCAAGTAATTAACCTAGCATTGTTTTCACATTAATCGCTATTTGATTCTTGGGAAACCTTGGAACTTCCCGTTTGCATATAAAAGATTGCTGATAAATACTAAATTAGTGATTGTCAGTGGCAGTGGCATCACCATGTAGGCCTGCATAATTCAAGGATTTAGCATTCTAGCCTCAGAGATAATGCGATACCACAGTTAGCACCAAATCTTGTTCTTGTATACATAACTTCCTCCTGACGATGACGGAGGTTTGGCAATGGCTATGGTGGATTTCGGAGGTATAGGTGTGGCCTGCTTCAGTGCAGGTAGACAAGGCGTCGTCTTTGTAAAACACAGAGCCATAAATACAAAACCTGGGATGACAATATGTAAAATACAGAGGCATAAATAACTTAAATAAGACCTAAATGTCAATCTTCTGCCAAAATCCCAAGTGATTATAAGAAATAATATAGGTTAACAAGCTTAACTGAAATTTATGCATACTTCCATAGTTGGACAAGTTGTGGACGACGGATGGACATTCTCTGTTCTGCATCAATCTACCTAGACAATGAATGGACATTGGTCTATTGGTGAGTAGGACAAACTGTTCTTTTTCAGAGTGTTCCATGGTGAGAGAGATTCTGAACAGTAAACAATAGCTGCACTGCCTTCACTCAATTTTGCCTGACAATGACGATTTCCATAGAGTTATTCTATTAGCTGCTCTCACAAATTCAGATCAACATTGTCTAAATCTCAGTGTAAAACTCAAAGTAGGAATGTAGGATAGCAAATTAGTTTTATCTTGCAACCACATCTCCCTGTTCATATCATGGGACTACACAACAATCCTCCATCCATTCAATAACTACATAATGGCATAAAGAAGGCTGAGCTAGCATGTCACAGCACATTGTAAGATACATGAGAATTCTACTGTTTCACTGAAACCTACAAAATTAATGGGAATTTTCCATAAGAGACTGATGGAGCATTGAATAAACCTGGGCCGTTGAGAATACAGCCATACCCAGAAAAGTATTATGGCATTGGCTTTCTTTATAAAGCTGAATCTCAACTCTGAAGTTGATTTTATCTTTTTTCTTTCTTTCTCTGTACCCTAGTGGGTGGCTGTGCCAAGCCTCTACTCTCTGTAAATGTGTACCTTTATTTTCTTTGTGTTCTTTTTATTAACAAATTTCTGCAGGATCTCCGGCTCCTTCAGTTTCTTCAAAAAATTCTGAAGTGTATAACAACTTCCAAAAATAATCACATTCCTAGCATTCATAATATCTTTATAAAAATCATTGTATGTCTTACCTTCGGCCAAGGGGAATCACTTGCAGCATTCGAAAGCACATGAAGCCTACGAGCAACTGTTCGAATCACAGGTTAAATATAAACCATGGTTCCTGAGTTCACATCGGCCAATATAAGGTTAAATCCATTGTACTGATCTGTTTCCTTTGCTATTTCTGTGACATACTACAATGGAAACATAAGCTAAAATTGAAGGCAGCAAAATGGGCTACTCAGTATGTAATTCTAGAGAACATTTTACAAAGGCAAGGGTTAGTTTCTCTATTTACCAGAGACAAATGCTGGAACTTGACTGCAAACCGATCTATCCCGATACTCAGGCATCATGGCCTGACTGGAATTTCATTTCAAGCTATATCCACAAACTTGATAAAACCATGAACACACATCGAAGCTACAGGCTAGAGGTACCTGAATCAATGTGAAGGAACCATTCGTTGTGCCATGGACTTGTCGAGTAAACCGGAATCCAAAATAAATCGGGAAATACAGCAAACTATAGAGAGCGTGGAACTCAGGTAATTTCTTTCCCACCAACTGATAGCATGGCAAACAGGGTTAAGGCAGCAACAAACTGCTCCTCATAAGCAGTTTCTAGTTTGCTACTTTCCTGCCACTCCTAGAGAATAAACCAAGCCAAATTTTCCAATATCATGTAAAGGCTCATGGAAGTCACAGCAACAAGATTAAAACCTGTGAACTTCTCATAGAACTGAGAGTTCAGAGGTGGTACGAGCAGGATACATGCCCCTGCTGTGGTTAAGCACCAAGTGAGCAAGAACTGAAATTAAACATAGACCTCAGGAGAAAAACTAATATTAAACAGTCTAAAGTTCCTTGAATCACCAAACAGTTTTATAGAGATGGGCAAAAATAAAAGATTCAGCATGTTCACTCAAAAAAAAAAAAAAAAAAAAAAAATTATCAAGATGCACAGTGCAGATAAAACAAATTTCATAACCTAAAGAGTTAAGAGGTCCATCGAGCATCAGGTATACGTGTGTTTATTACTGACAGGAATTACACAAGTGAACTGCTCGCATCATGTGTCTAACTGCACCAAACTGACGGTGGCCATGACTTTCCACAATTCAGAGCTCAGAGGACACCCAATTGGAATTTAGGGTTCAGTTCGTCATCACTTTCCACAATTCAGAGTTCAGGAGGACACACAATTGGAATGAGCAGTTGATCACGTACTTGAATTGGAATCAGCAGTTAACATCGTAGTTGCCGCCGCGTTGGAGTCGGGCGATGACGCCGCCGCCAAGACTGTCGCTTCGTCCGCACCGCTCGTCAGCATGCCGCCGCCGGGATTCTGATTCGCCGGGCGCCACTCGCCACACCGCTGCTGCGTCTGCATGCTCGCGAAGACCGGACCGCCGCTGGTCCGCGTGCTGCCGCTAAGACCACACCGCCGCCCGCCCACGTGCTCGCCAAGACCGCGCAGCGGCTCGCCCGCGTCGCCAAGACCGCCCGCGCCCGACGCTCTATGTGGTCCTCGTCCCACCAAGACCGTCGTGCCCCTGCTCCGTGTGGTGCTCGTCCGCGCACGTTGGCGTGGCGTCGGGGATGCAGAGATCGAGTGGCGTCGTTGGAATCCATAGGATGAAACGAAGGAATGCGGGAAAGGAAGGGCTGCGTGAATTTTGGGGAGAAATTGATTAGCGCGGTAGGAGGAGGAAGGCTGTGGGCACGGGATTTGTCATGATTAAGGCCCATACACTTCATCCTGATCATCAACTGGTGTTTGAGTATGAGAGAGAAGTTTAAGAAGTAATCTGGAACATAGATTTGAATAGATTTGAACAAAGCAATGTTGGTAGACTCTGTAAATATTTGAGTTAGACATAACAACCGTGTACTATGACTTTCCATTTGCTTTGATTGTACTGGACGTGTCTCCTAAATATGGAAGACTGAGCTCCATGCTTGATGCATAATATATAGACAGATGTATAGACGATTTTTTAAACTAGCCATAGTGTTTTTATCCATATGCCTATTTAATCTATTTAATTTTCTTCCATGCTTCTTCAGTTGCCCTCTTTTTTTTTGCATATACTCATAGCATAGAATTGGAGTAGAAACTTTTTTAATCACAAGGTTGAACATGGAAACGCCAAATGAGGAAAAAGGTTACCATAGGAATGAGTGGTATTGGGAAAGCGAACAACCAACTACTGGAACTTGCGAAAAGTATCCAGATATTCAGGTTTGCATCTAAATGCATGCTAGCAAGGGAGCAAGCTTGGATCGGAACTGCGGTAAGCAACCTTCCATTTAAAGTCCATTGCTTACGCGTGGTGTCTGAATTAGATTTGAACTGGGAACGGGTGTATGTTGGTATTGATTTGTTGGAAATGTTTTGTGCAGTTCATATGATTTGAACAAGGTTAATGGGGATTCTACATTGCAATCTCAAGTAGTAATAGTGTCACATAGTATCAGATATATGCACTTTTAAATGCTTGTGTATAAGCTAAGATTTTTATATATTGTATTGTGAGAACCTCTTGAACAAAACTAAAAGAACTGTAGCAAATATACTCTTTGTTTCCTATATAAGCTGTGATTCATATATGCTCATGAATCAAGAACATATTTCCAACATTATGTCCGGCCGAAGAGATGACATGGGGAACAACAAGTTTGTAGCTCGTCCATATCCATAACTCTTCATTTTGTTAGTAACAACCTAAGAGGCTCCATATTGGAACTCATGTCTCTTCTCCAATTGACAGAGGTGCAAAGGGATGTTACTTCCCCATGTGTTTTTGTTGCTCGATAACCTATTTTTTTTATCACATTAACATGGAATTTTATCTCCATTAATTCAGAAAAAAATAAGTAAACTACGGAGTAATGGACCCACATCGACTTACTCCATCCCGTAAATAGGTAGTGCCGTGTAACAATATTTATCTCAAACATGTACTCACAAGCAGCATTCAATAAATAATTAGCTAAACATAATGTTTTCAAGGAGCCTGACTTTACATCTAGTCGTTCGTCCCTTGAAGAAACAGACAATTCATCACTCTTAACTTTACTCAGTTTTAAGATTCGCTTTTGAATCAAGGTTATGCACAAGGACCCATTTGGAATTAAACATTGTAGCAAATATATTTCAGTAATATGCAAATATATCCTTTGCCCTTGATTGGGTCCAAGATAGCAGCATTCCCAGGAGAATCCAAAGAACAAGCATCGAAGCAACAAGTCCCTCTTCATGGAAATCTTCCATTTGGCTGCATGGGAATTGTGGAATGTTAGAAATAGGCTCATTTTCGATGGATTCCAAGCTAGCTTTGCAAGATGGCTCAATAATTTTAAAGACGAGGCCACACTTCAGTCTAGTCGGATCAAGGAAACTGACAGGGCTTCTGTTCTGCTTTGGCTAGATGCTTTGTGATTTTCTTTGAGCTGTTCTTGCCTCTGTCTGTTCCTCTGTTTCTTTGTTCTCAGCTTGTTGTACCCAGTTCCTCGCCCTCTTTCTTCTCTTTTATTTTGGTAAGCTTCTCTGTACTTGTACCATGTACCTCCCTTTTTTAATATAAAAGTTTTTTTCCGAACCGTGGGGACCTCCTCCACGGTATTTTGCGCCAAAAAAATACGGAAATTTTCCACGTCATACATGATATTGTAAATTTTCTGTCTGGTGCACAATTTCTCCCAATGTGTTTTATAATTAGCAATCTGTTCCTCGTCATGTGGAAGAAACCAACATAAATAGAGCTTATGTATCATACCACTAGGGTGTAGTGGCTGGCTGAGAGAGCACACACCTCATTGAGGACCAAACAAGTTGTATATATACACCTACTCCTACCGACTTCTAAACATGGTATCGTTATATATATGACTGTTCCAGTACTCATTTTACAGAAAATAAAAGAGACTTGTCTTGGCATTATTGTTGATCTCAAGAATCTGGACACCATCCTTTGGAGATGAGAGGCAACAGGAAAAAAAGCAACCACCAGTCCACCACTTGGGACACTGCCGTGCGGTTTACCACGGTGGGCCACGTCTCATGTTGCAGTTGGTGCAGTATCTGTCCCAATTCCAGTAACAATACAGTGCCATCCCTGTCGTGATGAGACCCCGGACATCTCTTTCCTGCTGTGTAAGATACTCCCGTCCTCCTGATGACTTCTGGTGGAACATGCAATGATTTTTGTTCCTCCTAAATAGGTGTGCATGTAGACTATGCCTGCATGGCCGTAGACAATAAGAAAGGAAACTACCCTAGATATATCCAGGGGTAATCATCATATTTTGTTTTTTTTTCCAACCGGGATACCCATTTCCATTATCGAGAAAATAACAGAAATACACAGCATTTGTAGACATTACAGACAGCAAGTTTAGAAATGGCAACAAGCCATGAGCAGAAGAACTTAGTTACTACTGTTTAACGACCTGCAACAACGAAAACCAGCTACACAGGCCAACAACTTGCTAAAGTTTTTGCAACCAGCTCCATCCAGAGCTTCACCAAAAGCAACGAAGCTAACGAACGACATCAACACAGCAAAAGACGATTTTATTGCTGGGCTCCTTCTCCAGACAGGTCTGTAGATGTCTTCTGACAGCCCTGTCCTCCATCATGACCACGATCACTCTTCGGCCTCTTCCATCACTTGGTCTTCGAGATCATCGTCTTGAAGAAGCAGATAATCTCGAGATCATATTTTCTTTTAAAATGCTTTGCTGATCGACCCATCAAAGATCTTGATCAGCGGGATGATAGCCTGTTCCACGTCCATCAATCAGCGTGCATATACCAAAGGTACAAGTATATTCACTATCCTATATTCAAATATGTATATTTGAGAGGCATCAGTAAAAAGCCAAGCACTGTGTGATACTACTGCTTTGTACTGGGGGTGCAGACCAGACATCGAATTTTTCTTTTGGCTTATGCCGGAATGGCCCTCCACGTCTGTCCATGATCCGATAATTTCACAGCATAGCACAAACTAGATTCTTCAACTCAATCTCAGACTCAGCTTGTGGTCGATGCTATTGACCCCATCGCAGATAAAGCTTGTGGTCTCGACACCCTCGGTCCTAGAGAACAAACCAGATTCTTCAGCTGCAATATAGCAGATTATCTGAAAGCGTACCTTGTTGTCTGTTACAATGGTGAGGATCACCTGGATGGTAGCTCACATATGCCTTTCATTGCCCTCAGGCTGCTGATTATTCTTGGAGTTCCTTTTTAGAATGAGGCAGACCTGATGCAAGACACACCACCGTTATACATCTCTCTCATGATCGGATCTAACTAACGATGAGGGGATTACAACTACCATCGGAGTAGAGTGAACCAGAGCTTGGCAATGTCAAAGCTCAATGCCCATTCAGAGCAACGCTGCAATCTCCCACACTACCATTTCCACACAACGCTCGCTGCATCGCCGCCCCCATGCACACGCACGGTACCACCGGCTCGATTCACGCTGTTGTTGCCCCTCACCATTAGTTGCCTCAATTAATTTTTAGCGGATTTAGTCACCATGGTTTCGATAAGAAAGACCCTGAGAAGATCAAAGAGAAGGGGAGACGTGATGCAAGACACACCACTCTCATACATCTCTCTCATGGGCGGATCTAACCAACGATGAGGGTATTACAGCCACCATCGGAGAAGAGTGAACCACAAGCACCCTCGAGCTTGGCAATGTCAAAGCTCAGTGCCCATTCGCAGCAACGCCATGGCTTGTTACTCTTACTCTTGACTTTACTGAACTCTTAATTGCACATTGATTCAGGCATATCAACTAGTTCCCATTTGGAATCAAAGAAACTCTGGCACAAAACAGTCAAGGCCACGCTGTTGCTGGTGACAAATTCACAGTACAATAATAGCAAATCTCATGATCAGACGTGATGTTGTTATCATGCACTCAAGGTAAGGATGTACTCCCTCTGTTCCAAATTGTAGTTCACTTTGGCTTTTCTAGATTCATTTCTTTTACTATGTATATAGACATAGTGTATAACTAAGTGCATAGCAAAATCAATGTACCTAGAAAAGCTAAAATGAACTACAATTTGGAACGGAGGGAGTAGTTGCTATTAGCAAACGCATTGTAACTAGGCTTAAATGTCCTTTACTACTTACGAGTATCAAAAAATCCATTTCTTGGCATGTGCAACAAAATAGAATAAATAAAGCTCATGTGCTGTCTTTCTACGGTGCAGTGGCAACCAAGGTCCAACAACTTCTGCATATATATACAGACACATAACCGCAGATGTGCTGTTCTAGAGCTATGTTCCTACCATTGATGCACTGCATTAACATGCCAAATTTGTCTTCCCTCTGAATATAAAGTGTGTTCTAGTAAATATTCCTCTCAATACCAAGGAAACTAGACATGACCAGGTACATGTTTGTAGTCTGAGTGTCTCACTGAACAATGTCCTATAGAGATGAGAGGCAATAGGAAAAGGCCAGCCACGGTTGTGGATCCATGCACCTGGGATGGAGAAAAACCTGAGATGCAACATAAGCTGCAGCCATGTAACAGCAGGTGGCAGCCGCTCGTAGTCTAGTAGGCTCGAGTCGTGTCCTTTGAATCCTAGAGCACAAAGATTCTCTGCAAGTCTAAGTATCGGACAAGAGATCCTGTGGCACCTGCTAGTGGCGGACAAGAGCTAACTATGTCCATCAAATTCTAGCTGCATGCCTGGATAAGAGTCAATGTCACGCTAGCTGCCAGAAACATCTTAGCGTCTTGGGTTATCGTCACAAATCAATTCCATCTACTACCTATGTTGGTGTTCTTTGTGAAATACACTGCTAAAAGATGACAATGTTATCCATGAGACATTATAAAATTGAATTCGTTTACTGGACTATCTCCAAAGTTTGCTCTTATCTTTCGAAATGATAGCCGCATGTGTGTATACCAAGATGTTTGCATGTGTGTCCACATAGGTGCTAATGTATTGTCATATAAAATCCAACCCAACAAAGGGGCCACTTGTAATAAATCATTACCCATATAAGTTTCGGCAATCATGGCCCAAAAAGTTCTGCATAAATATGTACAGGCACATAATCGCATCTTTGCTGTTCTAGAGTTGTAGTGTTCGTACCATCTGATGCACTACATTTACGTGCTCAAGTTGTCTTTCCTCTGAATATATAGGGAGTGGTTCTAGTGAATATTCCTCTCAATACCAAGGAAACTAGAGATAACCTGGTATTGGTTTCGTAGACTGACTGAACAATGTTCTACACAGAGATGAGAGGCAACAGGAGAAGGCCAGCCATTGTTCTAGATGCACCTCCGATGGAAGAAACCTGAGCTTGAACTGAAGATGCAACCATGTAGACAGCAGGGCACAATTGATCCTGTTGCTGACCACTTTGTTGTGCCACCTGCTCGTGTCTCAGAGCTCGGCCAAGAGCTAATAACCATGAACAGCAAATTCTGGATGCATTCCTGGATAAGTCCAGAAACATCATAGCTCTTTTGGTTATCATCTCAAATAAATTCCATCTACTACCTGCGCTGGCGTTCTTGTGAAATAGAGATACACTACATAAAGATGACAATGTTATCCATGAGACATTATAAAATTAAATTCGTCTACTGGACGATCGCCAAGATTGTCTCTTATCATGTTAAATTATGGCTGCATGTGTACACAAGATGTTGCAGGAGCCCAGCAAGAATATGGCCTGACCTCCTATAAAAGGTTCAAATAGGTTTATGTGCCTACGCTCTATCCTTCCCTTTATGCAAGTAAGTGTTGATGACGCTAAGGCACATTCTTCAGTCCCCAATGACACACGACAAGGAGGGCAGACATGACAAGGTGCTGGCCACTAAGTCACCTCCTTGGTGACCGTCACCTACTATGGGAGTGCGACACCACCGCATTGTGGTCATGCCAAAGATCCACTAAGTCACGAAGGCCCACAACATTTCTAACATCTAGGAGGAAGGGGCAAATGTACACCAGTAGCAGGAGGGGTGGTACAACAAAGTGGTGACCCAGCCTAAGGGCTGATGTTTTTGCCACCTATACAGTTAGCCATGACCGCGAGCAGGCACCTTCTACGACAGCAAAGACAAAAGGGGGTGGAAGATGACGAGTATATATAGTGAAAAACAATACGGTGCTGGCATGCCACATCAACAAGCAGGAAATTTTGACAAAGTAGTATGGACTGTTGCATTTGCATCTTGTAATCGTGTCAAACGTTTGTTTCATCATCTAGTCGTTGCATTAGCTAGTGTTGCATTAAGTTGTAAACATGTTTGTCTACCGCGCATAGAATCACGGGCAGGTGTGGAGACATGCACACGCCGTGCCGTGACCGCGCCCACTTTGTAACCGCCGCCATGACTGGTTCACCGTGCTTGTCGTGTGGCTTAGTCGTTTGCTGGCAGACCTGACTGGAGGAGATGTGAAGAAATTCAGTCTGTACATTGATAACAAGTCTGCAGAAGAGCTCAAGAAGAAGAATGCTCCATGAAAGAACAAAGCACCACTACTGGAATCTCGATTAGTTACGTGTGTGCCAAAATGCACAGAAAAAATACTAATACCGCCTGAGAAAGAAAAATATTTTTCTATGCGTGTACCGCCGTAAAAAATACACACGTAAATACGTTGACGAAAAATTACATTTTTCCTCGACGGTGCACACTCAGAAAAAATATATTTCGACAGTAGTACACGCACAGTAAAAATTGAGTTGGTCAGATTAATAATATGTTCTTGTGTGTGTGAATCCGCACAGAAAAAAATAAAAAAAAACGCGACACAAAAAATTGCCGCCAATGTAATTAAAAAAAACAGTTAGCATGCAGCAAATTGTATACAATAATTATTTGGAAAGAGTGGCAATAGCATATTAAAATATATATTGTCCACACAGTAATTTCATGACACATCACAACGTACTGTAGTGACATTTGAACACATCAGATCTTATAACATTATAGGTAGCATACACCAATGTTTGCCTAGTGGAAATATTCACATGATGAATGTCTAATTGAACAACAACAAATACTAAAGGACGATAAGTAATGGTATGTCCTGAAGCTACATCATCTATCACCATTGACCTAGTGGCAATCGATAAGAAAAGCAAGGTGCTTCGCTGCTGCCGCCATGTGCGCCCACGTTAAGATGTGCTTCTGAGATAGCACCAACCTCCATGCCTGTTTCATGCTGAAGCTGAACAGATCATAAGCTGCAAAAAAAAATTTGGAGCAGAGGCATCTGGCATATCAAGGAAAGGGCAGGTACCTCTTATTAGACCTTATAGTTTAACTCAAACCCGAGCGCAACATCCTGCTCCCATCCCTCGCTCCCCAAATCAATCAGCAACTACAAGGCATAGACCAGCTCAAAATTGTTAATAACAGTCAAATCTGCATATTCAATTTAGAGGGGCGGGGGGGGGGACAAAGGCAGCAAGCCATGTAACTTTGCATAGTAAAAACACAAGCTCAAAGATCATGACTACTTTGTTCATTTTCAATGCACTACAGTTTCATGAGCATAAATGAAATAAAATAAAGCAAGAAAGCATGTAATGTTTTACCTGATAATTTAACTGAATCCAAAGGATGATATCATCACCTATAACTTGCAAAACGAAATATCCACACACAATCTTTTAACAAGAAAAAGTGCTAACTGAAGTTCGGTCGAAATAAAGCAAGAATCATATATGGCTTGAAAGTTAAAGCACATTGAATTTGTGAATCGAGGAGCAAAACTGCAGCACAACTATTTGATAAACAGAGATAGCAAAATGACAGTCTAGCTAGCAGCAAGTATATAATCAAGGTAACTACTACATCTGACTCTTAGTCAATCTAGAGAAAAAAAATTGGTCCATACTTTCATATATGCAGGCACATTACATATCACAGCCTATCACTATAATTGCCTAGCAGATTGCATAGAGAAAAAGTGAACCTTTGACCCTTACATATATTATCCATACACTATACTACAACACTTAATCAGCAACTGACTGCGGTTGCTAAAACTTTTAATCAGCATTGGACGGTGGGTTGCTAAAACTTTGTATCAGACTGTCCGTTGCTAATATCAAGTATGACAATGGATGGTCCGTTGCTGTAAATATTTTGCTTTTGCATTAAACCAGCCGTTGCTATAGGTCCGCAACAAAGTCCGACGGTCCGTCGCTGAACAAAATCATCCTTTGGTGGGCTCTGTTTGGTCCATTTCGGCTAAAAGTTTGGCCCAAAGAGACTGTAAACCCTAAGTCACCCTCACCCACGACACCTCCACCCCTCAGCCGCCGCTCACATCCTGGTTTCTGTTTCCCACACCGCACACCTTCTCCCGCTCCTCATGTCGTAGGCCGCCTCCACGCTGCACGTCCGCACCGATATGGCGGCGCTCCCTCCCCATCCACTCTGGATCTGGCGGCGATGGCTGGGGGCCCTGCATCGGGCAGCGAGCCTTCCTCCCACCCTAAGGCGGCTGTGGATCTAGCGGGGATCCACTGCCCCACGCGACCGGCGGCGGCCCTGCTCCCTGCTGCTCCCCTGGACTGTGGCGAGCCCTCCTCCCTCCCAGCGACGAAAACGGCGTCCACCTCCCACCGACGGCCCTAGATCGACGGCATCCCTACCATAGATGGCGGAGCCCACCTCCCCCACCTGCATCGGCGCCTGCTCGCCCCCGTGGTACCACCTCCACCATCAGCTGGGACGCCGGGTCTTCTCCCCTAGTGGATCTGGTACTGGTAGTGTCTCGGGTGGCGCTTGACACAATGGTAGATGACACCCGGGATCCATGCGTGTCCAGCGGGTGGCAGGTAACGACGAGCACTTCCATACTATTGATTTCGTATTGAAATTTCTAAAGAAAGATAGCAAAGATAGCTGTAGAAATTGGTAGTAATAGATGTATATGATTTGTATAGTAACGTAGTATACTACACTCTGACACATTCTTGCATAATGAGTACGACATTGAATTAGTAGTTTTAGTAGTAACCAATTACTTAATAGGGAAACATGTTCTTAGTATTGTAAGAGCAGCATCATTGCTAAATCGAACTGAACTGACAAGTATCGGTTGGGTAAAGTTTGCTAAACTGAACTGAACTGCAAGGTAGAGTTTACAAGTGCTACCCATGTAATGAATAAACAAGAAGTTAGAGTTGTTTATCAATTGAAATTGATTTATGTGTATCGCCATTCTGGGAAGGAAGCGATTGCAGCATTTTGTTTTGATTGTCTATGCAGGGGTTTTATTTGGTTCTGAGCCATTGCTCTATTTAGTAAAATACTAAAATTGTGTTTTCTGTTTCAGGGAACCATGGTTCTAAACCATGGCCATTATAGGCTTCTTGAATTTATGGCATATATCTGAATGCACCTTAATTGCCATCTTTTTCCACCCCTGGATATGTGGCCTGTATGAACTTTTAAAACCTTATTTTCATTGCTATGATACTGTTGCCAAGTACTTGCTGACACTATAATGCAATTAGTGGACTTCGCAACTTCTTTGCCATACTTAGTTGGACCACTTCTTTTAAGAGTTATCTATAAGCATTTGTCCTGAATATACTTTTACCAAAAAAATATATGGACATTCTTGCACATTCTTGTGTATCAAGGTAGTAAGTAATAATAATTTTGTCTGCGCTTCTCAGGTCTTCTGTAGCATCAGAGGCTGCCTCATTCATAACAACAAGGTAAGCCAACTCCTCTACCTTTGTGCTGTTGACAATGCAACCAGAAAATTAAATAGTGAGGTATGAAAAATAGTCCTACTTTTTTTTGCCTGACCTTGTTAGATTACTCATTCCATATCTTTCATTTCATTCATCATAGTGCTAATAGATGTTAGAGTACTCATTCCATACCTTTCATTTCATTCATCATAGTGCTAACAGTCCAACAGCTTGTCAATGCAACAAGGACTAGTTTGATGGTAAGTGACATTACATGTTAAGTGACATCTTTAGGTGTCTAGTTTGCCACCGCTGCTTTGACATGCCTTGTCTCTATACATGGCGATCTGATGTGTTCTCCTCTTCAGCTTATAACTCAAGTATTATTTATGTTCCTTTAAGTGTTTGGGCTCAACACTGTCTGGTGCAAGAACAAGAAGAAGACTTTCACCAAGTATGCTCTCAAGTATGACAGTGATGCTGGCAAGAAGGAAATTCGGCTGCAGCTTGAGAAGAAATATGCCTCTGTTGTCCATGTCATTTCCCACACTCAGGTAAGAAGCCTAATTGTGCTCTGTTGCTCATTCATATTTGTAGGAACATGCACAGGTGGATAGTTTGTGATCTGTTGACCTGAAGTGTGTGGCTGTACTTGTAAGGATCCTCCAAATTAACCCTCCCCTGTTTGATCAAGTGGGGTTGGAGGGGAATTTATCATGCATAGAAATAACACCTTTAAATTTATTTATGAAATTTTTGGTTGACTTTGTGCTATATTAACCTTCACACTCATATATATAGGTAAACTTTCTTGCTGTCATTAGTGTTATTAACATGCTATGCCTGGCTGTAAATAAGCAAGTTTTCATCAGAACTTATTGGTCATGGCCAGCTTCAGTCAGCTCTTATATTCCCCTACACATAGGTTAGGCAATGTATGAAGTAGCAAGGCTTTAGTGTCTTAGGAGTATGCTTCTTTATAATTGCACCTTTTTTACTTTGTGCAACACTATAAATAAAGACCTGAGATACAATACTGTAGGGGAGGTCCTGCACCAAAATAGCTAGGAGCATGCCTATCATCATTCAAGTTATATCATGGTATGGTATGCAGAGATAGCACCTGCCCTGATGTGGGAACTGGATCAGAACCTTGATTATCCCATGGATGAGGAGGCCATTCAGTTGAAGAACATGTACAGAGAAAAGGTATCATTTTGACCATTGCTATCATTGTTTCTAGCTTAGTTTAGTCTCTGTGTACATATGGAAGAAACATGGTGGCCCTTTAATGTGAAATTGTGAACACTACAGTAGTCTATTGATGGTTTAGGCACCATTTCAATATAACAAGATATCACAGACCTTATGTAATATGTGTTAATCCTATTTTTCCTACTGTAGGAACAATGTTCAGGAACCATATTCACATTCTAGCTTCGTTTAGTCTCTGTAATATGTGCTGTTATTGCAGGGATTATGTTATATTCTATATTCAGTTCACCTATTATGTTTTGTTTTGGAGGTAAACTAAATGTGATTTTTCAGGGACTTGGATCTTTGGTACCAACTGATTGGTCATGACCTAATGGCTGTATTGTTGTGGATTTTGAGCTTTTGCCCAATGTTTGTTGGTTTTCATGGA